>JAVYIG010014226.1:0-42744 GCA_035222895.1 Strongylocentrotus droebachiensis
ATAAGGGGGAAGGTACCTAAGAGGGACATGTGAAAGGGGAGATGTGAAGGAATTTAGGGAATCATATACACAGTCTACTCCCGTTATAACGAGCACATATACGAGATTCCCTTTTAAAGACGCAATTCTACCTACTACCGTCCCTGTTTCAAACATGTGCACATGGGTCTATGTGCCTATTTCATTACAAGGTAATTGGCTTGGTCGCAAGCACCTCGTTCTTTTCTAAATTTGTTCATTACTGTTTAAACCAATTTCATTTTTTTTCTATATATCTTGTCAATGCGTCATTCATTCAAATTCTTCGACCGCTAGTTCTGAAATGTATTGTCTATGCGACAAACTGAATGTGAATAGCAACTGATTAAAATTTCAATGCATGTACATGTGAATTTATTAAGCAGTACTACTATATTAATATCTACAGTCACTTGTTTACCAGAAGCAAGAAGCTCTCTGGATCTACCGTATGCTTCTCACCCTCTTTCGCTCCGACTCTCCTACACTCTCTTCTAAACCAAAATTGTACTGGGTAAACAAGACATATTATTATTATTATTATTATTATTACTGTGTGGCTTATTCTTCTTTAAATATATATATTTTCAACTAAAAGTCAAATGTACTTTATATGTTCTTGTACAATACCCAAATTATTTTTCTGCAAATATTAATAAAATCATACAGCTTGAATTAATGTACACTGAATATGAACATAAAGATTTATGTATTTATTTTAAATGTCAAAACTTTTATTCTTCAAAATATGATATGCTTTTCTTTTCACAACGGCACATCAAAGAATCACGCTTTGAAGCACCACATGAAATGATGCAATAGGCAAGCGCTGGACATAATTTCTTTTTCTTTTTTTTACAATGCAAGTAAAACGATATGATATGATACATGTTATGATACATAATTATGTACATGAATTAAGCATGTCAAACATTATCGAGTTCGCGCCCAGATCAGCATGCTGCGTCGCAATATATCGTGCCGAGCATGCACGTGCGTGCATGCATATGATATACATGTACTCTATGCGCATATACTAGTCAGTAGGTTATTTATTTATTTATTTTTCGTACCGCGCGCGGGTAATTCCGTACGAGGTTATAAACCTTATTATTAAATAATATTTCAAAAAAAATAATATTGGTTTTCATTCCAACAATAAATACAAAAGTATCAAGATAAAGCTAAAATTTATTTTTACCATGTTTATTCGACACAAGTAATACAAATATACGCGATTATATAAGCAGAAACGTTCGGCCAATGTCGGATAAGAACGGCGGCTTTCGAACGTATCTGCGAACGAGTCGATCCAGTAGATTCGTTCCGCGGAACAAATCGCCTACCACACCGGCATCACGACCGCTGAAGTGAACTTTTTTTCAAAAACTTAGGCGGCAGGTTACACTTAAGCGGAGTTTTCACTTTAGCAGCTTAACAGACGGGGCCTCCACTTAACGTTCTGTCCGTGGAACAGAGAGTTTTCCCTGAATCCTAGCCCGCAAAGAGAAAAAAGGGGACGGGCCTCCCTTACACACAATGCGGCGACAAACGTTATCTGTCTGCTCTAATCATGTAAGTCACTAAAATAAATCACAATACACAATAAATTGACTATTGCCCATACTTTATTTGTATCGTTTGAAAGTCCAAGCAATATGAGAAAAAAAATCATAATGAAGGCTTGTTCAGATATGGCGCTGTAAAAAAGACTTGCGTGTATTCACAGTATTATGAGATTCAGAAATGGGAAGCGAATAACAGTATACATCCACACACACAAAAAGCCGCAGTTTTGTCTCGTCATATCGGAACGAACCTTTACAGTTACAAAGATTCACTGATCATACATAGTAAAATAATATAGTTTAATTTGGCTAATTAGAAGACATTTACAGTATTCCATAGAGGAAGGAGCATAGCGTGTATCCAGCCATCTAGGGGGCACAGGGTTAATGATCTGGGGGGGGGGGGGCAAGATCCGACTAGTTTGATAAGATGTCAGAGGATGATAATAGGGACTTTTAGATTCGCACGAAGACAATAATTCTATGCTACGATCGACGTCCTTTTAATGCACTGCCTTGAATGGACGTCACACGTATCAGTCCACGCAAATCTAAAAGTCCCTATTGTCATATAGATGAGGGGTAGGTTGTAGTTTTATGTTCACATTTACCCCTTCTTTTGTGTGTTTGTTCGGACACTTCACCAAAATTTAAAACTACTCTTTTACCTTTGGATTTAACGAAAAAGATTCATGAAATAGCACCAACCACCATGATCTATATCAATAGTTGTCCTTTATAACGCTGTCCACAATAATTCTTAAAATATTGCGGATAATCTTCTTCAAATCACTGTTCGAAATCGCCTGTCTATTTTACTCAAGTACCATAAGAGAATATAAAATACTGTTACATTTTACAATTCTACTTTGGCCTCTTCGTCAGACGGAAATCCATTATCCTTGATGATTTGGGTGTAGGTGAGAGCCGAATTCTTGGCGCGTCGAGTACGCGCAGGATCGTTGAAATCTACGTGGTACAAACCGAAGCGTTCGCTGACTCCCGAAGCCCATTCAAAGTTGTCGAGCAAAGTCCAAGCGAAATACCCCTGCAAGTTGACACCATCAATTTTGGATGCTGAGGAAAAAATATTTAGACTTTATGGTAAAATAGTACTCACGATATACTTAGAAGTCAAATTGTAAAATGAAATATTAGCATTGCAAAGACACCAGAGCTACCGAATGGCGAATATAAAAAATGCATTGAAGAGTTTGACACATTTTGTTATATTATCTCAATCTGAGAATTGACACTGCGGATGCGTTTATATAAAAAAAAATATTGACTGCTTACTTTTCAGGTCTATAAAACTATAACTCCTCGGCGATCGATCTCCAGACTGCACTATGTTCCTCACTTTTGTCACAGGGCACGGTACAGTTTCGAGATCACCTCGGGCAATAGTTGGCAGTCAATATTTGTTTACTACTACTACAACAATTGTTATTATTATTGTTCTTATTATTATCATTCATTATTATCATTTATTATTCTCATTGTCTTTATTATCATCACATCATACAAATAAAATTCGCGTTTACCTTTGAGAGCTTCATTGATATACGATCGGTAGTACTTGGTTCTCAATTCATCATCCAGGTCCAGGGGCCCGTCTGGCTCAGATACACCGTTCTCTGTGACGTAGATGGGTACGTCACCATAGTTAGTTTTGATCCAATTCAGAAGACGACGGAAACCCCATGGAACAACCTAAATATAGGAGGGAAACAATTCGAAATTTGTAACGAAATTATAATGCATCGAGTGGAAAACTTGTTTAAACTGGAATGATATTATTGCCAAGAATTTGTTAATCCCCGCTGTCCTAAACAAAAGTTATTCAAGAATTACCGCTATCACTTAGGCAGTGATTATTCTAACAATGGAACTTCTTCATGTATAAAAACTCTGTGGATATTTGGGGATCATTGTTTATTTTGTACATGTGCTATCTGCTAAGAGTTGGTCGATTGCTCCAGCCTTTATTTTTTCAATGGTATAGTGTTAGGTTTAGGGTAAGGTTGGCCTATAGTGGGACTAGGATGGAAGATAGCGATTAGATAAGTGTTGGAAGCCGATGAGAAGCAAGTGTCACAACTGTCGCACAGACGTCCAACAGTAATGTAAAAATATGCAATTAAACTACAATAATCACCAGAGCAGTCTTGTATCTGCTTTCGTTCATTCATCATCATCACCATATAACCATCATCATCATTTCATTAAAGTAAGCATTTTACCTCCCACGAGGGGTTACTGATTTTCGTGCCACGATGACACTCCCTTCCTCCACTTCTTCTTGTCTCAAGTTCCTCATTTAGACCAACATTACTGGTTTCTTTCTTCACTAATATCTTCCCATGCAATTTTCGGCCTTCCTTTCCGTCTAATGTCATCCACTTCCAGATCCCACGCTCATTTCACATGTTCATCTTCCCTTTCCAATCCACTCCTCTTTACAAATTCCATCATGGTTTCTTCCAGAGCCAACCTATTAATGAACTTACCTGTGTTCTTTCGTTCATTATTCGTAAGTATCATTTTTGGGCTCCACAATTTGTACAAGCATTGCTTTAGTGGACCCCTCTGTTTTCAAAATGTATTCCTTAATTGTTGTAAATGTTTACAATTGTTTGTAATGTTTTTTTGAAACATAAATAAGTTGAATTTAATCATCTTCATTATTTCAAACATGTCAATAAATAAAAGACATACCTGTAGCCATTCAGAGGCAGCTTGTGGCCAAACCGGATCGGAGCTAAATTCGGCCTGGAAATCATCGTATACGGTGGGTACGGGGTTGAATTCAGGTTTCTTGTAGGCAACAAATCTGCATGGCGACAAGAAGATGCAACATTTTTAACCAACTTTTTCAGAACAAGAAAACTGTTAGACCAGTACTGCACGCGCTATAGCTGGACGGGTTCCTTCAGGCTTTTTACTAATATCTCAGTCACAGCATCATACTGACTCAGGCCGTCTTAAACAAATATCAAACAGAACAGATGTTGACATATCTTAAAACCCTTCGGTCGAGTCTATTTGAGCCCCCCCCCCCCCCCCTCCCCCTATTTCCTCCCCTGGATATTGTATCTTCTTAACTTGTAGCGTATTTTTTGTATACTTTATAGTATGCCGGTTACGGAATCATTATAAGAAGCGCCCGAAACGAGTCATCATACTCTCAAAATTAGTCATTTTGGGCGGTTACCCTCAAAACGCAAACAGCCCCTCAAAAGTGAATGACTTTATACTAAAAGTATATCACGGTACATTGAGATGTAAGCCCCTCCTGAGACCAAGGTCTGGATACGTCCCCCCCCCCCCCCCCCGAGATGGCGCTCTCAAGGGGAGGGGGGGGGGCTGAGGGCACAGTGTCCCCCAAAAGGTTTTTAAGCATCCGAATAGTACCCCCTTTTATACTTCTGATGAGTGCCCCTTTTTCTTCAGAGCTAATCGATCGCAATGTGAACTCAAAAATCTTGAAATCCAAAATATTCAGACCATCATAAATTCAAATTCAAATTGAAATCCAAACTTTGTTGATTTCAATCCAAACATAAGCAACACTTTTTCCGTTGGTGCCCCCCCCCCCCCCCATAAAACAAATATACTCCCTGCACATATTGACTGGTTACCTTGTTGAGTAGTGATTGAGGCTCTCTCTCTGTGTCTCTCTCTCTCACACCATCCCATACCTTGATGAATAGTTATATAGTCTCTCTCTCTCTCTCCCTCCCTATCGCGATCTTTCCATCCCATTTAGGCATATCCTCCTTGGCATAACTGACTATATGCTAACCTTGTTGAGTAGTGGTTGAGACCAAAGAAGTCAGCTGTACCCTTGATAAGCTGCTGTTCTTCGGGAGTGAATGAAGGCATACGGGTTACAGTAAGACCTTGAGCACGACTCATGTTCCCTACCACAGCCTTGACGAGCTCCGGATAGTCTCCTACAACAAAAGTTCAAATTGTAAATTTAATTTTATAAATACAAAATTTCAAATCCAAATCCAAATCCAAATCCGAATATAGTTGAATAAAGAGACACATACGATACACAATAGATAATGGGCACGACTCAGTATCCCTACTATAAATCCTTGATGTGCTCCGGATAGTCTCCTACAACCAAATTCAAATTCAAATTCAATTTAAATCCAAATCCAAATCCAAATCTATAAAGCCGAATAAAGTTGAATAAAACAAGAGACACGCGACACAGAGCTTGAGCGCGACCTCAATTACGCTCCGGATAGTCTCCTACAACCAAATTTCAAATTATAGATTTCAATTTATGAATTCAAATTTCAAATCCAAATCCGACAATAGTTGAATAAAGAGACACGGTACACAATAAGATAATGGGCACGACACATTATCTATACTATTCATCCTTGATGTGCTCCGTATATGGTCCCCTACAACCAAGTTCAAATTCGAATTCAAATTCAATTTTTAATTCAAATCCAAATTCAAATTCAAATTCAAATTTCAAATCCCGATCCAAATAAAAATCCGAATATAGTTGAATAAAAGAAGAGACACGCGACATAGGGCTTGAGCGTGACCTCAATTACGTTCCCTACTACATCCTTCATGAGCTCCGGACAGTCTCCTACAATCGAACACATATTTCAAATTTCAAATTCAAATTCGAATTCAATTTTAAGTTTCAGATCCAAAATCAAATTCAAATTTCAAACGTTGTATTCAAATTTCGATTTCAATTCAACTTCAAATTGAAACTCAATTTCGAATTTAAACTCAAATGTCAACGAATTTTACATTGCTCGTCTCTATAAATGATAATGCTACGCATATAGTTAGGATGCGAACGTAAGTGTATGTGCAGTTGGGTTTAAAACGTTTGCGATTCGCTTGAAAATGGCACCTGGCCGGAGTAATGAATCCTATAACCGGGGTAATAATGGGAATACCTCCTTTTGTAAAGAGCTAGGAAATGTAACTATTAGTAATACCAGGTATTGTTATCCGGATTATAACCGTCATTATTAGTATCATTATCATTATTATAATAATCGTTATTATTAATAAAATTAATGGCAAAGACCGGTCCCCCCCCCCCCATCTCTCTCTTCACATCCGCCCTTGTGAGGCTGGTGCTCCATAGCATCCTGAACCCCCCGTGTTTTGTGATACAAACCGTTTCCAAAGATGGGATTCGCCATGGAGCCGAGTTCAAACAGCCTCATCCTCTCCGCCGCCTCAACATCGGCCTGATTCTCTGGGTCGGCCGGCTCTGACCAGAACGAGTTGAAGACGATGGAAATTTTCCCGCCCTGTGTTGCGCGGTACTTCTGATCGTACGTGTGCCACGCGCGCGCGTGTGCCTTCAGCATGGTATGTACGACGCGGTAGGTTCCGTAGCCCGGGCGCGTCTTTCCCGGTGCGAATATGCCTGCCTCGTACCCCTGAATAGCAATCACTTTTGGCTCGTTGATGGTAAACCAAAGCTTTACCTATAGATATATTTAAAACAAAATAATAATGATTATAGTAATAACAGTGATGGAAAGTGCTTATAACAAATAATTCTATGCGCTTTACTTTTTTCTTTAAACAATAATAATTCATTAAAGGGGGTGTACAGGCCTGACTCGGGGCCAAACGGGACGTCTACGGGATGTGACCGCAGCAATCACGTTCGTGTAACATACGCGAAACCGAAGCGTGTGGAGAACTTCGGTCTGTTTCGGGAACGCTATTCATGTAGAGATTAAGTCGCTAACTAGGAGACGAAGATGGCGTTCCCCTGTATTCGTCAGTTTACTCACCCTTTAACATACATTGTATCAGAACATAGAATACACAAAGAAGAGCAGTTCAACCAGACTATAATAACATAATGCGAGCAATATTTACGTACGTGTTAAAATGCACATACCACGTGGAACAAGCTGCAAACAAACCCACAGAAGTAAAGATAAAGAACCTTAAAAGTTTATCTGTCCACTTTAAATTACTAACCAACCGACCACTATTTTACTTAGGTATGTTGTGGATGTCATTTTTTTTAATTTCATATTCATTATTCTACTTCATTCCTACATATTTTCCGATTTGTTTTCATCATTATGTCTATTTCTTGGAAGATCCGATGGTACCCTTCTCACCCCCTCCATCCATTCGACCTATCGAGCCCCCAGAACTTTAACTTGTACGACGTAAGACAAGTACAGAATTGTGACTGAACGAGAAAATGGGGCTTCTGCGGTGCATGGAAAACAAATCGCCACTTAAAAAAAAATCTTAAAATCTCTTTTCTCCATTTTTTAAAAAGAAAAGTCAGTTATGAAGAATGTCAACAGAGCTGATCTTGAAAGGTCCGACACTATTCTCACCCATACCACCCTCTTGATAAACTTCTATTATAGTGAGACAGAAGAGGTCATGTCCGCTTTGACAATCGTCGTGATATCCAAGATTTCCTTTTTCCTATTAATCAATCAATAATCATTATGGCGTTGTCATTTTATCATTTCTCCACTCATGGAAGAGTAGTACCATAATGATTTAAGACTGTGATCTGAGGCCTAGTGGTGTCGTGGGAGCATTTTGAATAATGCGGGAGGGTGGTCAGACCGAATTTGCGGACAAGCAACAAATATGAAAAAGGGGCGAAGCCGTTAAATGTTGTGATATACCGACAGCCATTACAACATTCGAATTTGCCGCCAGAAAAGTTTAATGAGGGGTGTGGAGAGGGGGGGGGGGGGGGGTAGTATCACTCCAACAGACCCTGATGAAGTATTATTCAATACCTTATCGCCGAACTCATTGAAACAAAAATCGGCATAAGCTTGAAAGTAGAGGACCATCATCTCATTTTCCCATCCGCCGAGTTCTTCTAACATCTGAGGAAGATCGAAATGGTAGAGGGTAACAGCGGGTTGGATACCAGCTTCCAGGAGGGCATCAATCAGACGGTGGTAGTACTGCACCCCTGCGGGATTCACCTGTATTGGTAACAACAAAAGTATGACATCATTAAGGTATGATGCATGAGCTAGGGCAAAGTTGGAAATCTTTGGCAAGCTTCTTCTTTCTTTTTGTGTGGCCATTCTCGACCCAGGTGTAGTAAAGAGGTGCTTGGCAGGATTCATTCTTGGTGCTTCCGAACCTAAATTCATTGTAATCATTCTTAAGTCATTTGGAGGATAGAAGATAATAGAGGGTTGGACACCAACATCATCGAGGGCATCAATAAGACGATGGTTATATGCACCACTGCGGGATTCATCTGTTGGTCGGTTGTTAAAGAATTGTCGAAATTAATGTATATATAATTATTATGAGAAAATTGCACTTGGAAAATGATTTGGAAAGAAGTCAAAGCAATGACACACAAGATTAGATTCTCGAAAAATAGCATATATGGTGAGAAATTGTGAATATTTATCTCTCATCTTCCTTTTAGTTATTTTTACTTCATTTATTAACATTTATTTACAACTATATATTTTTTAATTCTTATTTCTGACTCGTTTTCTGGCTTACATTTTCTGTAAAAGTCTCCGTCTATAATTTTGGGCCAGCTCTATATTTTTTAAATGAATTATCACGGGCTACATCCCACGAGATCGATAGCCTTCGAGACCGACAATGAAAGTCTCACGGAACTGCTAGAAAAATGTATTGTGCAGAACGTTCACCAGACGTACGGCCCACGATCGAGAACAATAAGGTTCACCTTATGAAGGTTCAGGCTGTCGGTCTATCGAATGGAATTGAAAACCATTCATTTCCATTACCACGTGACAACTTTACTAAGATAAATATCTGAAATATCACAACCAAGTGAACGGGATGAAACTTATAATAAAATAAATATCTTGACATAACGTGAATCAGGACAGTGAAAATGGATGTAATAATAATAATTATAATATAACATTTTTAAAGCGCCCTTTCATTAGATACAAAACTGTCAACAAGAAATACTTACCAAAAAACAAAAAGAGAACATTATTATACAAATAGAAAGGAATATTACAACAATTTAGAAAACATGTGTTTTCAGACACCTCTTGAAAGCTGTGAGAAAAGGTCAATTCTTCAGTACTGGAGGTAAGGATTTTTAGTCTTTGGGGGCTCTAACGAAAAATGCCCTATCGCATATCTGTTAACTGGTTCGAGGGACGATAAGTATATTATTAGTGACTGATCATGTGAGCTTGAAACGTAAAGTTCGATTTATTCCAGCTGTTTAAAAAAAGGGTGGGTAACGGTGGGAATAAGGGTAGGGGTTTACAATATAATGTTAGTATTATTATCCTTAATTAACCTTAGTTGTTCTTTAGTGTACTATTGATATGTACTTATTACATTCAGTTAATGTGTTCCCGTTTTTTTGTTTAACTTATCTGTATACGGTAGTTGATTTTGTATCAATATCTAAACCATGCATAAATTGTGTTTAATGTTATAATTCAAATTTTTATACAGTTCTGTTTGTTAAATCATGTCTTTTTCATGTACAGCTTTTATAATTAGGGCTGTGTGGAAGACCATATTTTGATTTGTGTATACTGAACAGACTACCCTGAATAAAGAAGTGAAATAAAGTTTTGTATTAAAGGGGTGGGGTGTGCTTACCTGATGGGTGAACCCAGTCGGGAATATTCTTGACCAGGAGAGAGAGAACCGGTAGTGCGTCAGACCGAGCTCCTTGACCATCTCGACGTCGCGTTCAAAGTTATGATAGCTGTCGCAGGCGACGTCGCCGTTCTGGTTGTCATAGGTCTTTCCAGGGATGTGAGTGAAAGCGTCCCATATATTTGGCCCTGCGATGAGGGGGGTAAATTCAATTCAATTCAATACAAATAATATTATTTCAATATTAAACCCACTCACAACATGGAATCAAAAAAGGATAAAATGACCTGAAAACAAAACTTATTTCTAATTATACAATACTTAATCGTAGCATCCAATCAATGAAGGTGAATTATTAAATAAAATAAATGATAAGTAAATATATAATAATAATAATAATAATATAATAATAGCCTAATAGTCCACTCCAAATTGTATTAAACCGAAACGGAAATTGTTTTTGCCCAATTGATCGTGAGCCCGGCAGCCACTGAGCAACGCCAGATCGACGTTGCTCTATCCCTTATTGTTGAACGCCAAACAAGGGGTGCAACAACTCCCATATTTTAACGTCTTTTGGTATGACGCGGCCGGGGTTCGAACCCACGACCTCCCGGTTGTGAGGCGGACGCTCTACTGACTGAGCCAACACTCCGGTATAAGCAAATGAATACATGATTAAACGAATAAATAGATACATTAGTTGATGATAAATAGATAGATATTAAACAATTAAAACACAACAGGCCAAATAATGTCTAGGTGACAGATATTGCAATGCAGACATTTTTTTTCTTATTAAAAACATACACAAACCAAAGACCGTGTTATAGCATTAAGCATATAAACGCATCATATACAATCCCTGGGTCCCGTTTTGTAAAGAGTTGCTCCAATTAATCCCATGTTCGCAGTCTCCTATCTCTTATAGTTGCGAATGATATCAACTCCCTATTAGACGGGCCCTGGGCTAGTATCATATTACATCAACTTTGACTACAATGTAAAGTTTAAATATAAAATATGCCAGTTATCGTCTGGATTGAAAGAATCACATCCAATCAGATCCACACCCGCAAATAATGTTATAATGTATTATAATGTTATAATGTATTATAATGTTTGAGGAAATTTAGTATTTATGACAGTTTATTATTATTTTTTTGTTTTAAATAACAATTTATATATTTACTTATTTATACTTCATTGTCAGAAAAATATTTATTGTACTTTATATTATTATTATCGGAAAACTGTATGAATGCAGAAGAAAATCAAAATCAAATCAAATATAACTACCTTTTCCATCCTCATTCCAAGCTCCTTCGATCTGATAGGCTGCCGTAGCAGCACCCCAGATGAATCCCTCGGGGAAGGTCCCGTGGAGGAAGGTGTCGCGTTCGGGATCATTGAAGACATCTTCGAAGACGAACTCCGACCTCGACGAGGAAATCAAGGTTTGGAATACGACGATCAGGGCGATGAGCATGCCGGGGCGCGCCATTGTTTCCGCTTTGATATTTCTAGGTACTGAAGTGAAATTTAGAGAAAAGGATATTGCTTTCTTGTAACAAAGGTTTTTTCGGCTCATCATTTGAATGTATATAACAATAGGGCTACATGCACACAATCACTACTCTCTCTCTCTCTCTCCCTCTCTCTCCCTCTGCATGCTCTGTGCCTCTGTCTCTTTCTCTCTCTTTCTTTCCCTACCACATTTTCCGTTTCATTCTCTCATGACTGTAACTACATTTTCTCCACATAAGATACTTAATCAAAGCTACATCACGGTTATGCATATTAATGAGAATTTTATAAATATAGCTGGTATTGGAGCCCATAAAATTCCAACTCGCGACACAAGGCATTGAAACATTGTTATTGATTTTTTGTCAATCGGTATGTTCTTTTTCGAGTAAAAATGGCACTAAGAGTACTCGTATCAATTTTGGATAGGGCGTTGTGATTGTACGGCTGTTTTCTTGAGGCAGTGTCGTTTTCAAAATGTGTTACTTTCCCAACCGTAGACATGCTTGGAGCAGGGAACAAATTGCAGTTTCCCATAAAAATTAAGTTGTGTTGACAAAGGGATTATTGCTCTCAACACAGCTGATTGTGTATGCAAATTTATCGATGCTGCAACGTTTGCAACAGTAGTAAATTTTGAAAACGACATCGCCTAACGAAAATAGTTGTGGAATCAAAACGCGTTACCCAAAGTATTATGATCTTGGCATTTTTAATATCTCTGATTTCGTGGCATCCATCCTAAGACTAATGTTTTTTTGGTATATACATGACTCGAGCGCATGCAAATATTAGCGCTTTTTTCAATGATGCCCCCCCCCCCCCTCAAAAAATGAAATCTAACCGAGCAAGCAGACTTCAAATACGCTAGTGCTTACCATGCATACGCTTCGGAACTCAAAAATTTCCCTCCTTCTCTTGATCTCCCCTCGATATTCTATATTTTCCCCCTCTTGTTATCGCCTAAGTTCTAACGTGTTTTCTTTATTTCTCACTTTTGTATCAACCCCCCCCCCCCCTCCCCCTCCCCCTCTCTCTTTCTCACTCACGACCCCCCCCCCCCCGCCCCCCCTCTCTCTTTACCATTTCGTTTCATTTTTCATTCCTTACCAAAATGTTTAAGTTTTTCTTATTTAACAATAAAATTATCCACAATATCCCATTTCCCCTCGCTGACACACACGCACACACAAAGTTCTTCCAAAATTCCCAAGCTTCCAACGACTCCTTTTTACTCTGAAATGTCTATTTAATCAATGTGCAATCATTTTCAACGAATGGTTCAACAAGGAACAAAATACTTGTTGAAATCAATAAAAGCTAGTTTAGCCATGCTGCAATATATTCTCAAAAAGTCATACAAATGATGCTTAAATAAATTCAAAACTTACCTTTCTGCACAGCAACGTGTGATAAGTTACTGCATGTGTGATCTATATTCCCAGGTACTTCGTAAACGTGAAAATGCTCTTCAGGTATAGTCTGTACAATCTTCAGATTTTGTTTGTTTGATATCTCCATGCACCTGACTCATGGATTTAAAATGTTTTTTGTAAATAAAGACCAGATTTGAAACCTTAGCCGATAGCACAATACAAATAGACTTTGGTCTCTGCGTACACCACATGTATAACCACATACTAAATTGTTTAGATTGCTTTATGTACGATTGATAAGGCAGCCGGGATTCATTAAATGCAAATAAGATTTTTTCTTCATAGTATTTGATTTAATTCATTATCTACACAAAAATAATTGATAAATTAGCTTACATACAATATTATATATAACAATGACGGGTCGGCAAGACATTTATATAATTTAGAAGCGCATTGTTCTATTGTATGTTTGAAATGCCAAATAAATAATGATAATGACAATAATAATAATAATAATATCTGGAAGTGTCTGTGAAATTGTGAATGTCTTTGAATCAATCGACTAGATCTATTCTTGAGTATCAATTTTTATTTACGAATCTCCGTATGCTCACGTCTCGATTACGGCATGGAATCTGTTTAATTTAGAAAGCCACGCTTATATTGTTAGATTGAATACAACCATTCATTTTCCTTTTCTATCTTTTTTTCTTTTTTTGCCTTTCACCATTTCCTTCCATTTTTTTTTTTTCTTCCTCTTGTTTTAATTTTGTTCCCAAAACCCAAAACTTCTTTATTGTTACTTTTTAATTCATTGATTTTCTATGTATAATTTGTTTTCAAGACGTATTGTATCTGAGGCCTCTGAAGAACTTTTACTTCATTCAAGAAGTTACCAGCTATTAACTTCTTGCTTCAACAAGCTCTGCTTCTAGTTAGTTCCTCTTTTTTCTTGACATTACTATGATATTTGTCTTTTTTAATTCTCGCTACCCCAAATAGCGATTCTGCCGAGATCCGGGGAAAATCCTGAAAACGCGCATTGCATTATGGGATAGCTTTTCGACATTACAGCTTCCTGTGCAGGCGCTATATTACTAGGCGCGATAGCGCAAACGTAAAACGCCGTTGCCACACAACGTGTATGCACCGAATATGTCGTCTGCTCGGTCTTGTTTTTTTTTCGCAAATATTTCAACGTTTATTTGAACATTTCATTCGTTGTTTTTTGCGTCTTTTGACATCAGTGACAATGGTTTTCTTTTGTGAGGCTGCACAGTGCTGGGCTCATGATTCCAAGCGTAAGAACCCTGAAAAATGGGGGTGGATGAAGGCCGTGACTTGGGATGGGACTCTATACCGGAAGTTGTAGTGACGACCCGAGAGAGTGAAAATTACCTCGTCTCGCGAATTTCGAGATTTTCGTACCTATTTAGTGTAGCGAGAATTGTATATTTTGTGTAATATACTTATTTACTGCACTATGTTTTTGCATAATAAATGAAATCATTTGAATCTTGGATCTTAATAATAAACGGTGGAAATGCATCGCAACTGTGTGTAGCAAACGTATCTTGCGTATTCACTGATATCCGTGTTAATATACTCAAATAAGAAGCGTTATATACTATGAAAGAAAAAAAAAGACCCAAAAAAAAAACGCGGCTGACCGCCTCATAGGCTTAAAGTGAAGGTTGAGTTCTTGAAAGAGGTGAAAAATAATTTATGAGTGTTATCATTGTTATTATTCAAGTGTGGAAGAACATCAGATTAAAAATGTTCCCTGAAAAGCATGGCTTTTCAAATTCCTTAATATTCTAAATATGGCATGTAACAGCATACAAATCAGGACAGATTTTTACGCCACATGTTTGTGTAGTCCCATATGCATCTTTTTGGGCTAAATTTCTGATCATTTAGATGATTCCAGAAACCTGCAATACACACCAATACTTATATGCTAGATGAGCAACCTTTTTTGATTGATTCCACAACGTTTCTTTTACAATGCAATCGCATGACCAGAACTCGACTTTATATTTAAAGCTGATCCTGTCCATCCCAAGCCCCCCCCCCCCCACCCCCAAGAGGCTGGATACACGCTACACCACTTTTCATAGTCCTATTTTTTATTTGAAATCTGAACACAATATGAAAATGAAACTTTCCCGAAATTTAATCCAATAGAAATCAATTTTGATTGTAACAACATTTAATACTTGTCTTTTGATGATATATCATCTTGTGAATGCAGGAGGTTTTCCCTGTTTCTAAAGTTGTGTTACCATTAATTGTGTCAGTTGAGTGAAACTGAAATGTTAATGATGATTCAAAGAGGATATGAAATCGAAAGATAGTGAATGAAAAGCACCCCCCCCCCCCCCTCATCCAAATAAAAAAGTTTCCACATTATGAGTAATGAATTCTGGCATTTTTAAAGGTATATAATTCCCCCTTTTGTTTTTATTTAAACGGGAAGCTCATCCTTAATAGTATCTGGTATTAATAAAAGCAGCAAACGAGAGAAACAAATGAGAGAGAGTTTGAGAAAATATCCGATGAAAAGTAGGGGAAAGACGATGTTATGAAGTTGTCATTAGTGAAACATAAATTTGCAACACTGTGACGTTTCTTGCAAGCTCCTCTCAAATAGGCTCTATACAGAATTCTCATAAACTTTCATTTTCTTGGTTATTGATGACGAAAATTTGTTTTTCATACATGAGTTGCATCGAAACATATTTGCAATAATTGTATTTAGGATGCATGTGTTTTGATATGTTTATTACAGAGTAAATGGGAGGAAACCTCGCAAGATGTGTCAAAGAGTTGTAAAAAAAAAAAAATTCGAAACCTCGAAAATGTATAACTTTGCTTCTATTAAAACCCAACTTAATTTCAGGATAGATTTCCCCTTGAAATCATGATCGGCACATTTGAAATTTGAAATGCAACGTTTGTGAAATAAAAATTATTATCATGATCCACTTCCTCGTTAAAAGAAGTGGCCTCGTTTAATTGTCGTTAGAATAACCCATCCACTTGTAAAGTTGCTATAAGGTTATTGTAGTTTTTTAAACAAAGAAAAACTTTCATGTCTCTAAAATGTTGATTTATGGTTACAAAATGCACTTTTTCTGATTTAGTTTCGTTTGATAAACTCATTAAAATAGCGCACAAAACAAGCGAAAGTGATTAATCTAAAACACATGAACTTGAATTACTATAGTGTACTACACACAATTTTAGTACATGCATTTTTAATACATTCTACCTTGGTTTATAAGTGTAAAATAAATAATTACTGGGGTGAAAATGTATAATGTATACATTGTGACGGTCTTGGTTAATACGTTCATGTTCTTACTATTAAAACACCAAACTAAGCACTTACCACTTTAAGGTTTACAATATTGTTTATATGTCATGTGAACTAAAGGTTTTTTCAAAGTGGAGTGCATTAAAGCCCAAATGCACCACTTGCAGCTACTTGCTCCCTCTATATATAAAACAATGCCCAAGCGGTGTCTGTTGGTCCCCCATGATCCCCTTTTTCTTATGTTAATTGAGAGCTGAGTTGATGAGATAACCACCTGTTAGTAAACACGCTGGGTGGTCTAACCCCCCTGGCCAAACTAGTGCAGACGGCTTTAAGATGATCAAATTATGGCTATACAAATTTTCATTATAAACCCTTTGTTTAGAAAGGTGGCAAGCCCATTAGTTTCTATGTCTAAGATGTGTTATCTGATATCCTCTATCGGCTACAGCGCTATATCGGCCAAAAGCTTTTTCTATTTATATATATATATATATATATATATATATATATATCACATGACATGACAACTAAGAAAACACAATATATCGTACACAAATACTGGATGCTCGGGAATATAAATAACTTTTGAAGCTGACGAATTCAGAGTTTATCGAGTGTTTTTTTTGTTGGTCGAACCGAGGACGTAGCCCGGTGGTTGAAATCAATTTTCAATTAGGGTCATATGGGGCTCAGAATGTTATGGAGGGTCATGCTGTGTATTGGGTTTCTCAGGGTTATATATAATGACCCTGAGAATATTCATCTAGGACCATAATGGGAAGAGTATTTTATATTGTGTCATAATGAGGTATACCATTCTATGTAGGACCGTACGGTGTGTATATAGGGTAATTGGGGGTATAGGATTTAATATAGGGTCATATGTGGTATAGGGTTTTATCTACCGTCATTTGTGGTAGAAGAGTGCTTTATCTAGGAATTGGGAGCAAGGTCACCCTATGCCAGAAGATAGATTATAACAAAATGTAGTATTTTGGACACATTTCTTGGAGAAAAGGCGACAACCTGGAGAAGAACATTACCCAAGGTCATGAGGGTCAACGAAAACGTGGTAGACCAAAAGTTCAATGGGTTGACGGAATAAAAGAGATTACTGGCATGAACATCTGCACAGCTCATTGCTATGCGCAGGAAAGAAGTTGCTGCTGTAACGTCATCATCTCTATTGTCACAAAGGGTCAGTCATGATTCGTAGGATGACGACGACGATGGGGTATAGGTAGGGTTGTGGCTAAATGAACTATACCGGATACCCTCCTTCATGTACTGGTCATTCGAGAGGGCGCTGTCCTTCCTTGACATGTCAATGGGAGAGCGATCGAAGACATCAAGCTTCTCGTTTCTCCTGGTGCCGACATAACCGACATAGCCGGTTGTCTATGCAGTGCCTTCATAGTCCGACCGAAGAAAATTCGCGTAGAAATGAGGGCGCTGTTCACTGTTCATATATTCCTGTTCATTCGTCCTGGGGATCTGGCACTTCTTCGAATTATTGGCGCTATTTTCGTAAATCACAACAGGGTTCCCTTCCGCATCAGGTGATTGTTCCTGTGGGTGTATGGGATTCATTGGGATGTAGTGGTGGTCTTGACTAACTTGGTCAGAAGTTTTCAGCTTGACATCCTGATGAGGGTTTAGGTATATATCTTCTTTAATCTCTAGGGCGTCTAGACCCGCGTAATCCACGTAGCCGGCTGTCTCTGCAGTGCCATCGTAGTCCGACCGAAGACGATCCGCGTAGAAATGAGGGCGCTGTTCACTGTTCATGTATTCCTGTTCATGCTTCATGGGGATCTGGCACTTCGCCAAATTATTGGCGCTATTTTCGTAGATTACGATAGGGATCCCTTCCACATATTCAGGTGATTGTTCCTTTGGCTGTATGGGATTCATTGGGATGTAGTGGTGGTCTTGACTAAATTGGTCAGAAGATACCAGCTTGGCATCTTGGTTAGGGTTTGGGTATCTACCTGCTCTATCCTCAAGGCCCTGGCATCCTGCATCGCACGATCTTGAAGTGGTGACAACACTTGATAGCACCTTCAGACCATTCCGCCTTTTTTCAAAAGCTATCTTGATTGCGCCCGAGATGATTACCAATATAACTACCATCATGACTGGTAAAATAATCTTTAACCTGTTTGGGAAACCTGACAGTTTACCCGCTGAGGCAACGCTGGGGTTTGGAGATTCTAGCTGTATCTTAGGCGTATTGCTCTGTCTAGGGTTAGTAAATATTTCAAGAGATTTTTCTAAACCAATTGAAGTATTTCCATTGGTGCATCCGTTTTCTGATGTGCTGGAAGTAGTCATGTCAGAGGTACCTGTCTCAGTACCTAAGGTATCATAAGTAGGTGTGCTGTAACTTTGTCTTGTCGAGACTCGGGCTTTGAGAGTTGTAGCATGCTTAGCTGTAGTGGCTTCTGCGGTTGATGTCATGGCTTGATGCTGAACTGATGGTTTCACTGTATTAGCCATGGGTGTTGTGAGCATGGTCAGATGACTCTGTTGCCGATCTTTGAAGAGAAAGATTCAAATTAAATCCAATGGAAAGCAGATATAGGTATATATTACCCATACTCATTACAAAAGAAAAGTAATAATGCGTCTCACGAAGCAATGCAGAGGTAATTTCTGTGATGTGTATAATCAACACCTACATTTCTAGGCATCGTTATCATAGAAAAAAATATTGACCAAAGCCCAGATTTTCAGTCTCCACTAGCATTATAGACGGGAATGTTTTCGATGAAAACCAACAGCAAATTTTCATTATGATCTTTAAAAATGCAATACGTTTATAATGCTTTACAGTAAGATTATTAAAGCCGGTAATCTCCCCCTTTTTTACAGGTATGCTTGACCTGACAACCTGTGGGATCTTTTTAAATACTCACTTGACTTGATGGCCGATACGATTAAATCATCTACGGCTACACCATCCGTGCCGAATTTGCAGACAGCTCGGAAATATATCTGTAGCGAAGATGGACGATAGAGGTAATGTTTATCTTGTTTGGATATTAATTATATATAATCCAAACAAGATATTAAAGTAATGAGTGCTGCTTTATGTCTGTTAATATATACATGTATATATAAATTGAGATACAAATGAATGAACCGCTATACCACGGCACCTCCACAACAAAATATCTTTAACATTTACACCCCCCCCCCAAAAAAAAAAAAAAAAATAATAATAATAATAATTAAACAAAAATCAGGGCAATGCTCCAATGAAAAACTCTCCGGATACCCCCCCCCCCCCCCGTCCTGTCGGACGCTGCCCTTGGAATTTCGATTTGTCCCAGAAGATGACTCACCTGTGGACACTGGGGGCAGCAGCAGAAGTTTACGCTGGGCGCCCTTCTCCACGCTGAGTCCCTGGAGTTAGAGCAACGTTGATTGAATCTGAGAATTCCATCGACGGATACAAATAGACTACATCTTGCGTTACCATAGAACTTGTAGTAGAACGACAAGCTCGCCGTGATCGACGAGGCACTCAATGGCGGAAGAATGAACCCTTTCGTACCATACTCAGTATGGCGGTCGGTGACGTAACACCAACCTGGCGACAAAAACAAACAAACAAAATAATGAATACAAAAATAACTAGACATATAATACTTGTTTGGAACAAGTATAGGTGGGCTGGTCAACTAAAATTTGAGACAAAATAGAGCAAAAATAAGCGACATACTGCTTACAAATTCTTAAAAAACAATATCATGTAGATTCCTAACGTGAACTAAATTTACCTTCTATAGGCATAACACGCAAATTATGAAGTTTTTGACATGAGGCCTTTAATCAAAATTGTCACTATGATGACGTCATCAAAATGAAAAATGGTTATTACTACGCTTGTATAGAATTGTCTTAGCTACAACATATCGAAGTTTTGAAGAAAATTGATCAATATTTACAGAGATACAATCAATTTTACATAAATATGCTGACGTCATAATATGCAAATTCGTATTTTGAGTTCCAAGGCCATTGTGATGATGTCACGATACACTTAATGGCCAAATGAGACATGGAATCATATCTCCGACTCATACTCTATCTAAATATGAAAAAAAATTGAGGATCCCGGTGCATTCCAAAGAGCTATAACGGATTTTGTATAGGCATGTTTTTGCCCATATATGCTATGTATTAAAAGAGCTCGCGCGCACTGACATTTATCTTGAAATGACGCTCATCTTGTTCTCAATGGTCATAAAGAGATAAACATGGTATCAAATTCCTTGAAAAAATATGAGAAATATGATGAAAGAAAAAAAAATGGCGATTCTATGTTTTGTAATGGTGTTACGCGCGAAAACGCGCGCGCATGCTCGTACGCGCGATTTCTTATAAAATGCTTAAAATGACCTGAAACGTATGCAAACAAAATTTGAGACGATTTTGAGCATTTAAAAATTTTGCGCGCGCACTGACGCGCGAACGTACGTGCACGCGCGCGTTTTTTAACCTGAAATTGACTGGACTGATATTGACCTTGATCGTAATAAATATGAATGAGAAATACCTTTTGGTTATGAAGATATGATCATGAGTTTATTTTCAGAAAATTTCACAAAATGGCGCCTAGATGACGTCATCAGTCAAGGTCAAGGTTGAAAACCTTACCGTGTTTTGTCCATATGCCTATACATATGTGTGCCAAATATCAAAGCATTTGATTGAACCATTACAAAGTTATCTTGCTAACAAAAAAGTGGGTGGAAATAAGAAAAATAAAGAAATAAAGAAATAAAGAAATAAATAAATAAAGGCGATTCTAACAAAATTATAAGGTGGTCTGTATTAGATACAGCCCACCTGATAAATAAATAAATAAATATACAAGTAAATAAATATACAAGTAAATAAAAAGTGAGTCGTGATCGACGAGGCATTCAATAATGAAAGACTATTTTTTTTCATACGAAACTCAATATGACGGTCGGTTACATAATACCAACCTCATGAATATAAATAAATAGATTCATAGATATATAAACAAATAAATATACAAACAAACAAACAAACAAACAAAACATTCAATAAAATGTAAATAAATTCAAGCCGTGGTATACGAGGCGTCTAATGATGAAAGACTATTTTGTTCATATCAAACTAAATTGACGGCCGGTGATGTAATACCATCATGGATTAATATCATTTTTTAAAAGAAATTTGCAGAGAAGCCCACTTCCCAGCTAACACATAACGTTATCATAACATTTTCAAAAGGTCTTGAGAATGTCTTAAAGAGAACATTTCTTTAAAATGTCATTATAACATTTATAAAACATTATTGCTATTATGTTAAACATTATAAAAACATTTTTTTAATGTACCAATTCCGATGATTTTCGGGACATGTTTTAAAAACATCTTTTGAACATTATTGTAGAATGTTTAAAAAAGATCTTACAAACGGTCCACATGAAATGTTTTTATAATATCATAACAACGTTTTGAAGGAAGCAAAGAAACGTTTTCAGAACATTTTTTAAATGTTGTAGATATGATATAACAAAAACATTTTTAAAATGTTTTAAAAATATTGTAATCCTTACATTTAGACGTTGTACAAATGTCACCAAAAAACATTTCAAAAATGTTTTTAACAAAACAATTAAAATAACATTTTTTGAATGTTTTTCAAAATGTTTAAAAAACATCTTACAAACAGTCCACATGTAATGTTTTCGTGATATCATAATAATGTTTTCAAAAAAGAAGAGAAACGTTTTTACAACATCTTTTAAATGTAATTGATATGATATAAAAAGAACATTTTAAAAATGTTGTTAAAATGTTGTAATCCTTACATTCAGACGTTGTACAAATGTCACAAAAAACATTTCAAAAACGTTATAAACTAAACAATTAAAATAACATTTTTTTAATGTTTTTCAAAATGTTTAAAAAACATCTTACAAACAGTCCACATGTAATGTTTTCGTGATATCATAATAATGTTTTCAAAAAAGAAGAGAAACGTTTTTACAACATCTTTTAAATGTAATTGATATGATATAAAAAGAACATTTTAAAAATGTTGTTAAAATGTTGTAATCCTTACATTCAGACGTTGTACAAATGTCACCAAAAACATTTCAAAAACGTTATAAACTAAACAATTAAAATAACATTTTTTTAATGTTTTTCAAAATGTTTAAAAAACATCTTACAAACAGTCCACATGTAATGTTTTCGTGATATCATAATAATGTTTTCAAAAAAGAAGAGAAACGTTTTTACAACATCTTTTAAATGTAATTGATATGATATAAAAAGAACATTTTAAAAATGTTGTTAAAATGTTGTAATCCTTACATTCAGACGTTGTACAAATGTCACCAAAAACATTTCAAAAACGTTATAAACTAAACAATTAAAATAACATTTTTTTAATGTTTTTCAAAATGTTCAAAAAAGATCTTACAAACGGTCCACATGAAATGTTTTCTTTATATCATAGAAATGTTTTCAAAGAAGAAAAGAAACGTTTTTCTAACATCTTTTAAATGTTATAGATATGATATAACAAAAACATTTTGAGAATGTTATTTAAATATTGTAATCATTACATTTAGACGTTGTACAAATGTCACAAAAAAACATTTCAAAAACGTTATAAACAAAACAATTAAAATAACATTTTTTGAATGTTTTTCAAAATGTTTAAAAAACATCTTACAAACAGTCCACATGTAATGTTTTCGTGATATCATAATAATGTTTTCAAAAAAGAAGAGAAACGTTTTTACAACATCTTTTAAATGTAATTAATATGATATAAAAAGAACATTTTAAAAATGTTGTTAAAATGTTGTAATCCTTAGATTCAGACGTTGTACAAATGTCACCAAAAAACATTTCAAAAACGTTATAAACTAAACAATTAAAATAACATTTTTTTAATGTTTTTCAAAATGTTTAAAAAAGATCTTACAAACGGTCCACATGAAATGTTTTCTTTATATCATAGAAATGTTTTCACCGAAGAAAAGAAACGTTTTTCTAACATCTTTAGAATGTCATTGATATGATATAAGCAGAACATTTTGAGAATGTTATTAAAATGTTGTAATCCTTACATTTAGACGTTGTACAAATGTCACAAAAAAAACATTTCAAAAATGTTTTTTAACAAAACAATTAAAATAACATTTTTTGAATGTTTTTCAAAATGTTTAAAAAACATCTTACAAACAGTCCACATGTAATGTTTTCGTGATATCATAATAATGTTTTCAAAAAAGAAGAGAAACGCTTTTACAACATCTTTTAAATGTAATTGATATGATATAAAAAGAACATTTTAAAAATGTTGTTAAAATGTTGTAATCCTTACATTCAGACGTTGTACAAATGTCACCAAAAACATTTCAAAAACGTTATAAACAAAACAATTAAAATAACATTTTTTGAATGTTTTTCAAAATGTTTAAAAAACATCTTACAAACAGTCCACATGTAATGTTTTCGTGATATCATAATAATGTTTTCAAAAAAGAAGAGAAACGTTTTTACAACATCTTTTAAATGTAATTGATATGATATAAAAAGAACATTTTAAAAATGTTGTTAAAATGTTGTAATCCTTACATTCAGACGTTGTACAAATGTCACCAAAAACATTTCAAAAACGTTATAAACTAAACAATTAAAATAACATTTTTTTAATGTTTTTCAAAATGTTCAAAAAAGATCTTACAAACGGTCCACATGAAATGTTTTCTTTATATCATAGAAATGTTTTCACCGAAGAAAAGAAACGTTTTTCTAACATCTTTAGAATGTCATTGATATGATATAAGCAGAACATTTTGAGAATGTTATTAAAATGTTGTAATCCTTACATTTAGACGTTGTACAAATGTCACAAAAAAACATTTCAAAAATGTTTTTAACAAAACAATTAAAATAACATTTTTTGAATGTTTTTCAAAATGTTTAAAAAACATCTTACAAACAGTCCACATGTAATGTTTTCGTGATATCATAATAATGTTTTCAAAAAAGATGAGAAACGTTTTTACAACATCTTTTAAATGTAATTGATATGATATAAAAAGAACATTTTAAAAATGTTGTTAAAATGTTGTAATCCTTACATTCAGACGTTGTACAAATGTCACCAAAAACATTTCAAAAACGTTATAAACAAAACAATTAAAATAACATTTTTTGAATGTTTTTCAAAATGTTTAAAAAACATCTTACAAACAGTCCACATGTAATGTTTTCGTGATATCATAATAATGTTTTCAAAAAAGAAGAGAAACGTTTTTACAACATCTTTTAAATGTAATTGATATGATATAAAAAGAACATTTTAAAAATGTTGTTAAAATGTTGTAATCCTTAGATTCAGACGTTGTACAAATGTCACCAAAAAACATTTCAAAAACGTTATAAACTAAACAATTAAAATAACATTTTTTTAATGTTTTTCAAAATGTTTAAAAAAGATCTTACAAACGGTCCACATGAAATGTTTTCTTTATATCATAGAAATGTTTTCACCGAAGAAAAGAAACGTTTTTCTAACATCTTTAGAATGTCATTGATATGATATAAGCAGAACATTTTGAGAATGTTATTAAAATGTTGTAATCCTTACATTTAGACGTTGTACAAATGTCACAAAAAAAACATTTCAAAAATGTTTTTTAACAAAACAATTAAAATAACATTTTTTGAATGTTTTTCAAAATGTTTAAAAAACATCTTACAAACAGTCCACATGTAATGTTTTCGTGATATCATAATAATGTTTTCAAAAAAGAAGAGAAACGCTTTTACAACATCTTTTAAATGTAATTGATATGATATAAAAAGAACATTTTAAAAATGTTGTTAAAATGTTGTAATCCTTACATTCAGACGTTGTACAAATGTCACCAAAAACATTTCAAAAACGTTATAAACAAAACAATTAAAATAACATTTTTTGAATGTTTTTCAAAATGTTTAAAAAACATCTTACAAACAGTCCACATGTAATGTTTTCGTGATATCATAATAATGTTTTCAAAAAAGAAGAGAAACGTTTTTACAACATCTTTTAAATGTAATTGATATGATATAAAAAGAACATTTTAAAAATGTTGTTAAAATGTTGTAATCCTTAGATTCAGACGTTGTACAAATGTCACAAAAAAACATTTCAAAAACGTTATAAACTAAACAATTAAAATAACATTTTTTTAATGTTTTTCAAAATGTTTAAAAAAGATCTTACAAACGGTCCACATGAAATGTTTTCTTTATATCATAGAAATGTTTTCACCGAAGAAAAGAAACGTTTTTCTAACATCTTTAGAATGTCATTGATATGATATAAGCAGAACATTTTGAGAATGTTATTAAAATGTTGTAATCCTTACATTTAGACGTTGTACAAATGTCACAAAAAAACATTTCAAAAATGTTTTTAACAAAACAATTAAAATAACATTTTTTGAATGTTTTTCAAAATGTTTAAAAAACATCTAACAAACAGTCCACATGTAATGATTTCGTGATATCATAATAATGTTTTCAAAAAAGAAGAGAAACGTTTTTACAACATCTTTTAAATGTAATTGATATGATATAAAAAGAACATTTTAAAAATGTTGCTAAAATGTTGTAATCCTTACATTTAGACGTTGTACAAATGTCACAAAAAAACATTTCAAAAACGTTATTAACTAAACAATTAAAATAACATTTTTTTAATGTTTTTCAAAATGTTTAAAAAAGATCTTACAAACGGTCCACATGAAATGTTTTTTTTATATCATAGAAATGTTTTCAAAGAAGAAAAGAAACGTTTTTCTAACATCTTTAGAATGTCATTGATATGATATAAGCAGAACATTTTGAGAATGTTATTAAAATGTTGTAATCCTTACATTTAGACGTTGTACAAATGTCACAAAAAAAACAATTCAAAAATGTTTTTAACAAAACAATTAAAATAACATTTTTTGAATGTTTTTCAAAATGTTTAAAAAACATCTAACAAACAGTCCACACGTAATGTTTTCGTGATATCATAATAATGTTTTCAAAAAAGAAGAAAAACGTTTTTACAACATCTTTTAAATGTAATTGATATGATATAAAAAGAACATTTTAAAAATGTTGTTAAAATGTTGTAATCCTTAGATTCAGACGTTGTACAAATGTCACAAAAAACATTTCAAAAACGTTATAAGCTAACCAATTAAAATAACATTTTTTTAATGTTTTTCGAAATGTTTAAAAAATATCCTACAAACAGTCCACATGTAATGTTTACGTGATATCATAATAATGTTTTCAAAGAAGAAAGAAAAGTTTTTCTAACATCTTTAAAATGTCATTGATATGATATAAAAAGAACATTTTAAAAATGTTGTTAAAATGTTGTAATCCTTAAATTAAGACGTTGTACAAATGTCACAAAAAACATTTCAAAAACGTTATAAACTAAACAATTAAAATAACATTTTTTTAATGTTTTTCAAAATGTTCAAAAAAGATCTTACAAACGGTCCACATGAAATGTTGTCTTTATATCATAGAAATGTTTTCAAAGAAGAAAAGAAACGTTTTTCTAACATCTTTTAAATGTTATAGATATGATATAACAAAAACATTTTGAGAATGTAGTTAAATATTGTAATCATTACATTTAGACGTTGTACAAATGTCACAAAAAAACATTTCAAAAATGTTTTTAACAAAACAATTAAAATAACATTTTTTGAATGTTTTTCAAAATGTTTAAAAAACATCTTACAAACAGTCCACATGTAATGTTTTCTTGATATCATAATAATGTTTTTTAAAAAAGAAGAGAAACGTTTTTACAACATCTTTTAAATGTAATTGATATGATATAAAAAGAACATTTTAAAAATATTGTTAAAATGTTGTAATCCTTACATTAAGGCGTTGAACAAATGTCACAAAAAAACATTTCAGAAACGTTATAAGCTAAACAATTAAAATAACATTTTTTTAATGTTTTTCAAAATGTTTAAAAAAGATCTTACAAACGGTCCACATGAAATGTTTTCTTTATATCATAGAAATGTTTTCTAAGAAGAAAAGAAACGTTTTTCTAACATCTTTTAAATGTTATAGATATGATATAACAAAAACATTTTAAAAATGTTTTAAAAATATTGTAATCCTTACATTTAGACGTTGTACAAATGTCACAAAAAAACATTTCAAAAATGTTTTTAACAAAACAATAAAATAACATTTTTTGAATGTTTTTCGAAATGTTTAAAAAATATCCTACAAACAGTCCACATGTAATGTTTTCGTGATATCATAAGAATGTTTCCAAAGAAGAAGAGAAACATTTTCGCCACATCTTTTTAATGTTATATACATAATATAATAAATAATACGATATTTTTAAAATATTGTAATACTTAAACTGAAACAATGTACAGAAGCTATGAAATTTATTTTCAAATATGTTTAAACATAGGCCTATTATTTTTGACCTAATGTAACAAATGATAATTAGAGTAAAAAAATAATAAAATATCATAGGCGTTCGAGAATCAAAACGTTCACACCAAACATAACGAAAGTGAAAACAAATAAACATTTTGTTTGTTGTTGACTGTTGACATAGTGTCCACATTGACATTTCTCGTCCCCCCCCCCCCCCGAATCCGCAGTATTTTTCCCAGCCGCCCCTCCACCCATTCCCAGCTTTGTTTTATTGACTTTTACGTGTAAATCGACTAAAACACGCACATTTCTCAGTGAAATGAACGATTTTTCGTAACCTGGATATATAGCCTCCTACAGGGGCGGATCCAGCCCTCACCCCCCCCCCTCCCTGAACAAAAAAAGAAGTGCTCCTAACTCCTCCCCCCCCCCCCCCGCTTATTCGCTGGCTGGCTGATTCGCCGCTAAATATTTTCTCAAGATTTGCCCCCCCCCCCCCTTTTCCGCCGGCTGGATCCGCCCCTAGTAGGAGGATATATATCCAGGTTTTTACGAAAAATCGTTTATTTCACTGTAAAATGTTGCATAATTGTATTGTTTCATGCGTTAAAGTAAATAAAGAATGTCAGAAGAATGCCGGGAGGGGACCCTATTTTCATTTTTTTGTTTTTAAAAAAATATAACGCAACCTCTGTTCCGCAAAACAATTGTCGTTTTTGGGATATTCTTTTCATGGCTATATTTCTGGCATCTTTAATATTCCTATCTTTGTTCTCTTTTCTTTCACCATTTTCATATTGTGTAATTTCTTTCAGTTTCTTTAATACTTCTTCTTAATATTGATGGGTTTTTGCGGGGGAGGGGATGGTCAGTCACTCAGTACTGCATGTTTATTTCTGCATCGGTTAATATATAGGCATATGAGAAGGCATAAATAGGCATGATATAAAAAAAAGATCGTGTGCATTGCCATGTCTTTGACTTCTTGACAACATTAAATAAAGGGCTGAGTTCTTGCATGGAGGGGTCAGAAAGTTTGCAAAATGTGACAATAAAGAAACGTGATAAGTTATACTCTTTTCGGGACCCCTTCAAAACAATTCGACCTTAAACTGTTCAAAACCCCATTTTTTAGCTAGGAAATAATGTTAGCGATGGTTGCCCAATCATCCGACGTAACATGTTGTTTGTTTTGGGAACATTGAGTAGTATAATTAAAGGAATTTTCAAAGATTAATATTGATAAATGTTTTTGTGTAAATACAAATAGGTTTAAAATCGGATTCGGACAATTTACTGGCCCCCCAAACTCAACTTTCCCTATGAGTATACTTATGTTGTAGAATTAAGATTTGTATAAATTCTGTCCATCTTAATTTGAATTATCAGAAGAATTAGCTAAATCCTCTTTTGTTTAACCTTGAACTGATCCAATAAGAAGGAATTGTAACAATTTGTTTTTCTAATTCTCCAAGAGTTTTAAATCATAATTGAATGACAGCTATAGAAACGAAGCTGTATACTGAAATACAAAAGTCTATACCTTCCTTCCAGACCAGGACAATAAAGCAAAATACCAGGCAAGTTAGTATACTTGCTAACAAAACTGATAAATTCGATTACAAAATTGATAAATTTTAAAAGGATTTTGATCGTTTAGTATTATTATATTGAATTTCCCACATCATTTTCAGTCATGATGTTGCAGTGTTTAAAAAAAAAATTATTTCTTGCATGTATATATACAGTATTATTATCATATTATTATTATCAATATGCTACTGTTTCAGTAATCGCTTTTTATGGTTGATATTAGTTATGTCTATGTTATTCCGAACTATTATATGTTATTCATTTGTGTATTCATGTATTCAAATATGTTACTGAGAGATTGATTTTCAATAAACTGGCCTGTCGGATCAGGGTCCAAATATGAAGAAAGGAAGACTGGAACTCAAGTTAGGTTTGCTGCCATCTGGTGGCGTGGTAGAGAATGAAATGTTTAATTTCAATTTCAAATATTCTTTCAAATAATCTCAACTGTCAACTCTGCCATTTTGCCAGATTTGTCTTCCTTTAAAACCCACAGGGCTTAATTGCAGAATACCCTAGTATGGGGAAAGGTTAGATTAACACCAGGAAAGAAGAATTGCAATCATTTAACAAAGCGAGAAAGGATCGATGCAGTATTATTTACCAACCAAGCATAGCTCAGACTACGAAGTACGAGTACAAGTCCCACACATCCACTTATATGTGTGGGAAAATAGTCGGTCTGAAGAAAACGACCAACTTTGCACTGCACTGGATGGCTACATGTAGCTGCTGGAGGCTGCCGGCTGGAAGTCTGGAACTACTTTAAAGATCATCATTTTGTCAAGGAAGTGAGTAATAAATTTCTATACTAAATTTGTATAGATCTAGGGTCTAGGCCAGTGGTGTGTGTATTTGTGTATGGGTCTAATAATTAATACCTTCCTCACACTAGCAAGCATGCAGTGCTAGAGGTCAATACGCATTAGCAGTAGGGGCGCTGGTCCGAGAATGAGGATCGTCCTCATAAACAAGGATATCCTCATAAACGAGGACAAAATGCGTCCTCAAAAATAAGGGTTGCGGTTGTCTGCATTTTCGAGGACGTTTTTATTCATCAGCGCTCTGGGGGTTTCATGTTACGGAACCGCCCGCTGGCGATGCCAAAAATGGATTCCCCGGGGGAAAATAACCCTAGTTCACTGTCTACTTTCATGGGTTGTCCGTCTTCCCAAGGATTTATTGCTTAAAATGTGAATGTCTCTGTACAAATGTCAATGTAAAATGCATCAAGAAAATCTTTGCAGAATCCGTTGTTTTGCATCGCCAATGTGCCGATCAAAAATATGAAACGTCTGCAAAAATGCAGACGGTCCTTATTTTTTAGGACGCATCGGTCCGTGTTTACGAAGACGATCCTCTTTTATGAAGACGATCCTCATTCTCGGACCAGCGCCCCTTTACGCTAGCTTTGCTGGAGTGGTCTAGACCACACATTCTAGATTCTATATTCTAGGTCATAAATGGTGACGTGAGTAGGTGCATTAGCATTAGACTACTATCCTGGCTGTGTATTTAAAGCTGTGCTATTGATTCTCAACATTTCACTCAAAATCGGTACTTTAGAAATTTAGTGACGATTGAATCTAGATCTAGGACTAGATGTAGGCCAAGGCTAGACCGATTCTATTTAGAGTCTACATGTATTCTATTTAGAGTCTACATGTAGTACATGTAGACTCTAAATAGAATCGGTCTAGAAATCTAGTAGTAAAATACAATTTTTTCAACTCTTCAATGTTTGAAAGAATAATTTAAAAATTCTAATTGTGAGTCCACTGTCGCCCTTTGGCATGATTATGTGCATCTGTGTTTTGAGAGTGTAATGTATTCAAATGCTGCCTAACAATAATAATAATAATAATAATAAAAACGTTACTTATAAAGCGCTTACCACCGAAGTCTCTAAGCGCTATACACACAAAAAAGACTGATATACAATTACATCTTATACAAAACTAAAAATGCAAATAAACATACAAATTACAATACATATGGAATACACGTCAAAGTGAACAGAGTTAATTAATCATCGAACGCAATTTTGAATAAGTGTGTCTTGAGACTAGTTTTGAATAGCTTAACGGTTCAACAGTTTTTTACATTTAAAGGTAACAGTGCTAGAGGTCAATATGCATTAGCATTGACTCTCTATTAGGGTGTCTGAACAATTTTTCAATTTTCAATTTGGGATCGTTTTTCACCATTGTTGTTGGATATTTGAATAAAAAATGTAATCAGAATAATACATTTCGAATTTCAAGACTCACCCATGTTTCTATCAAAAGATACAGCCCCTCAAAAACTAAAAACTGCAATATTCATAGCTTTGGTCAGAATGGACCAAAAAGTGGTTCACGCCGAGTTATCATTTTTTGCTAAACAGCTGCTAACTCCTGGAAGCTCCAACACCGGCGTAGGAGCTTCAGTTGGCAGATCCTGGGGTTAGTAAAAATGGCCGATTAGGCGATATTATCGTTAAATCTGCAAAGGGAGTACTTACAATTTTGACTTCATAGGTTGCACGACTCCTCAGGGCATAACACCAATCACTTGAAATTATAATTTGAAGAAGTCTTCAATGGGAAAAAAAAGGGTTATTCGGTTTACTACACCAACGATTCTTCCATGTTGCAGCGTCTATTCAAAATGGCGAAGAGAAGGTACGCATGCGCGGCAGTGGCGCAGAAATTATATGAATATTCATGCTATAAAGCACCGATCGCTCGAAATAGCTGAATATGCACGACTCGAACAAACAGAGCGGTCCCCCGGCCCTTCGCAACCTCGTGCATATTCAGCGATTTCGAGCGATCAGTGCTTGATAGCATGAATATTTATATTTGCTGCGCCACTGCCGTGCATGACCCTTTTTTCCCCATCGAAGACTCTCTTCAAATTATAAATTCAAGTAATTGGTGTTATGCCCTGAGGAGTCGTGCAATCTATGAAGTCAAAATTGTAAGTACTCCCTTTGCAGATTTAACGATAATATCGCCTATTAATCGGCTGTTTTACTAACCCAGGCCTGATAAAAACCAGATTTAAATCGGTTTCCCGATTTTTTTTATTTTTCCTGATTTTTTCGTTTCTTCCCGATTTATAAAAATAAAAAAAATGGATTTTTTTTTTTACAATTTTTTTCTTCTTCTTCCTTATTTTATCCTGATTTTCCCGATTTCCCTCTTATTTTCTCTATTCTTCCTTATTTTGCCCTACTTTTTTCCCAATTTTCCTAATTTTGTCCCAATTTTGTCCCAATTTTGTCCCAATTTTCTTACTGGAAAGGGGGGAATGTTGTTAGATGCCATTTTTCCCCCACGAATCCTCTTTTTTTTTTTACTCAGGGGGGCAAGGTTGAGGGGAAAACAAAAAACCCTTTTTTTTTTTAGTGCTCACTATCACCCCTGCTAACCCCAAGATCCGCCAACTGAAGCTCCGACGCCTGCGGCGCTAGTGTTGGAGCTTCCTGGAATTAAACAGCTGCATTCTAATGCATTAGGCGATATGCAAAAAGTGGGGGAAGGGTATTTTCTAAGGCTGCGACGAGTAGTCGAATGCTCGAGTACAAATGTACCCGCACTGTTGACAACTACTCGAGTACGATTTCTCGTACTCAAATATTCGGCCGCAAAAAACAAAAAATTCTGTCCAGGCCGACGCTGACTAGGCCAGGGAGAGCGGCGGCCGCTGGCATGGTACCGTCGGTAAAAATGTTTCCCAACTCAAGCACTGTCAAACTCACCACTCAGAAACTGGGACCAAATGTCCGGATTTCTGTTTGGACTGGGAGGAAAATGGATTATTCTGCCATCTTTGGTTTTTAAAACAGCATTGTTTACTGTTATTATTATTATTAAATCGGCACCTTCAACTGCAACTCGAAGTAAAATTGCATGCGTTTTTCGTCGACAGAACTGGGATACTGCTCCAAAGGTATGGTGGTGGCAAAAAAAAAAAAAATCAACAAAAATCAACAAAAATCAACAAAAAAATCAAAAAAAACATGGCGTCCGAATATTCAAGTATTCACTTGTAAGCCTGGGAGTGTACTCAGGTACCTCATTACACTGTTGTGCACAGCCTTAGTGCAAATGCTGCGTATTAACACGTGCAGTGCTAGAGGTCAATACGCATTAGCATTGACTCTCCATGCTTTGGTGGAGTATGTTTATTTGTAGCTGCATGTGGACGGGTTACGCAGTAGGGGGGGCTGGTCCGAGAATAAGGATCGTCTGTGTAAACGCGGACGATGAGTCCACATTTTTGCAGATCATGTTTCATATTTTTGATTGGCGCGTTGGCAAATGGCAATGCATAAAACAGATTCTGTGATGATTTTCTTGATGCATTTTACATTGACTTTGTATAGAGACTTTCATATTTATCTATGAGCGATAAATCCGTCCATAAGAGCTTTGAAACACTTAAATTTCATGGTCAATAATTCACGTTCAGAATTAGACAGCCCGAGGGAATGGGCGTGTCATTGCCGGGACAAAGTCCAAAATGACATTTAAATTTCGCGCGAAAATACAGTCGCTAGTCTTGAATTGGTCGCTCACACCGACACAGTATTCCATGGTCAGACGAGCCATGCCGCAATCCTGAAATCGAGCCATCAATGTGCCTTCGAGCCAATGGTGATTGTAGTTGAAATAAATACATGCAATCTTTAAAAATCACAATTTGCAGCAAAGTATTAATTGATTAATAATTTAATAATTACATGTACCATACCGGTAGATAAGAGTTGTATTCCAATATTCCAATAACTTTATTTCCTCATGAGTAACGATTTCAGTCTACTGTACAATCGATGAAGGGAAAATTAAAAAAAACGTTCAGACACCCTACTACTGTCAAACTTGCTGATCAGCCACAACGTATTTATTGTGTGCATTAGTGTGCAATTGTGTGTAATCGCTGCCTCTCAGCATGTGTGGCGTAGTACAGCGCTAGAGGTCAATACACATTAGCATTGACTCTATTAGGGCTGCGACGTGTAGTCGAATGCTCGAGTACCCGCACGGTTGACAACTACTCGGGTACGATTTCTCGTACCCGAATATTCGGCCGCAAAAAAAAAAAAAAAAAAAAAATCTGTCCAGGCCGACGCTTACCCGTGCCTGGGTGAGCGGCAGCCGCTGGCATTGTGCCGTCGGTAAAAATGTTTCCCAACTCAAGCACTGTCAAACTCACCACTCAGAAACTGGGACCAAATGTCTCGATTTCTGTTAAAACAGCATTGTTTACTGTTATTATTATTATTAATTAAATCGGCGCCTTCAACTGCAACTCGAAGTAAAATTGCACGCGTTTTCGGCGACAGAACTGGGATACTGCTGCAGTGGTATGGTGGTGGCAAAAAAAAATCCAAAAAAAATTCAAAAAAATTCAAAAAAACATGGCGTCCGAATATTCGAGTATTCACTTGTAAGCCTGGGAGTGTACTCGGGTACCTCATTACACTGTTGTGCACAGCCTTAGACTCTATGCTTTGATGGAGACCTCTAGCCCTGTACTATGTGCTGAGAGGCTGCAACTGCACACAATACACACATTGCACACAAATGCATACATTGAAAAGGAAGTGGCTGATCGGCAAGTTTGACAGTAGACTCACGATTTGAATTTTCAAAGGATTTTTTCTAACATTGGTAAGTTGAAAAATTGTATTTAACTGCTATTTAGGTGTCATCAATTGTCACTAGTACCGATTTTTGGTGAACTTAGTTGACATGGTTGAGTTTTGTACAGTGGTGTTTGAATTGTTGAGAATCAATAGATTTCCTCTAAACAGTTTTTAACACACAAAAAGTACACTTATGCTGCTAAATGTGGATTATATTCCCTACTGTACTGCATCTATGGAGTATATTCCCTACTGTACTGCATCTACATGTATATGACAGTATAAATATAGTCACCTACATGTACATGTACATCTGCGTAGTGCGTACCTACTACCTAAGTTAAAGGCATAACATTCGAAGTGAAAAATCAAACATGAATCTAATTAGAGTGATACTACAGGTACATGTACATGTAGGCCTAAAAAGTAATAGAGAATGAGATTACTACTGGTACTTAAGTTTTACTAGTTGACTAGTTCACAGATCCTTCATCCCTAGACCGAAAATTTCTGTCTCTTTCATTCATTAGCCTCTTTTTGGGGTGTGGTTGGTTCAGAGACAGAAGCCAGCCATAGCTAGGGTCTCCTGTCAGAATTCGGTGAGACGAACGTCCCACCAAGAGTGCCAACAAACTTTGTAACAGATTCACTTTCAATGCATTTATGTAGTTGAAAATTAGGCCCAGACTAATATACATCAGTTTCACTTAACAGATTGACCGTATGATGTGTTTGAGGGGTCTTTTTTTCTTCGTCGAAATTGAACTCCATCTTGAAATTCTTGCAGTCGTATTTTAAACTGTTACTGTCAATAGATGACCATGGATGACATCATTTTCCTTCATGACAGGAGACCCTATAGCCGGCTTCTTTCTCTAAACAGAGGAGCTGACCCTAACCAAATATGAGGCTAACGAATGAAAGAGAAAGAAATTTTCAGTCTACTTCTTCCCTCACTCCAGGGAGCACCAGAGCCTGCATCGGAAATTGATTCAAACAGCGGGGAGGGGCACATTTTTTTGAAATGTAAAGAACTTAAGAAGTAGTAATTACATTTTCACTTACAACGTTTTTCGACTCCTCTGTGCATCTGGACAACCACTTTAATTATAATTTGAAAACGTCTTCGATAGGAAAAAGGGCGATTCCTCGTCCTAACCCAATTTATCCCACGTTGTGTATTGTTGATTAAAGGGATCGTTTAACAATGTTAAATCTGAGATGCACGACACTACATGTTATCAGTGTCTGTGATATGGCGATATATTGAAGCCCTAAAAAAATTGCGCTTCAAAATGATCAAGAAGTGCCTCAAAAAAGTAAAAAACCTTTGAATGACAGGTTTGACCATACTCGTTTTCATCAATAGACTGTAGTGTTATGAAAACCGTTTGGCAAACGCAAAATTTAATTTTGGTTTTCAATCATAAATATCTTGATAATCAGACAGGCGATCGGCTTGCATTTTCAAGCAAACGGTGCTCTATAGCATGAATATTCATATTTGCTGCACCGCTACCGTGCATGAGAACTTTTTTTACGCCATGTTGAATCAACGATATACACTGTACATACAGTGTACATGTACAACATGGATGAATTGGTTTAGGACAAGGATTGAATCACCTATATTTGCCTCTCATTTTTATATATCAACTTTAGGTGGAAAATTATTCACAGTATCTTGGTTTTGGTTTTTGTCATGCTACTGACCTGCTGAAAACAAGAAACTCTAACACCATAACTGGAATAGGGCTTTAAGAATTCTAATACCATCAAGAAATGGGATCGAATATTTAAGATTATACAACACCTACATGGATCCTTGTCATTTGATTGGAGGATTGTTGGTCACATGATATTCAATAGATGTTCTAATTGCACAGGCGTGCATTTTTGGTTATATGACTGCGTACCTCTTTGCTGTGTGCGTATCCCTGCGTGTATCTGATGCAAAGGCAATCTGAATGTAACTGAGAAGACTTGAATCCAACTTTAATTTATCTTTGATATGTAAGGAGTAAAGCATTATTTGTTGATTAACGTTCTATTAGATCTTCTTCGATGTTGTATAAAACAAACAATGTTTTTCATTCATTCAATAGTGCAAATATTTTCATTCGTTGAAAGATTAGCATTATTTCTTTCAACTCATGAAAAAATTCGCACTATTAAACTCATAACCATTCATTATTTGTATATTACACACCAAGAGGTACAATCATCACAGCATCTATTGCATTGCTAATCAAATAGTGTATAGTGAAGAATTCATGTAGATGTACACTGTACAGGTACATATAATCATGAATTAGAAAAAAAATTGAAGCTGGAATGGAAAATGAGCTCAGAACTTTACTTTAAGTATGGCTCTTTTTTATAGACCTATCTAGAAGGCCAAGTGCACCATAACATCAACCCTAACATGATTTGAATAGATAGAGAAAAATCAAACAAGCATAACACTGAAAATTACATCAAAATAAGTTTTAAAATAAGAAAGTTATAGCATTTCTAAGTTTACATTTTGTTATGCAGAACGTGGTCGGTATGCAAATGAGGAGCCAATGATGTCACACACCCATTCCATATGTGTTTTATTATATGAAATTTCAAATATCTCAATTTTTTATACATTTGATAATAAAGAAGTCAAATTCTGAATTGAATCACAATAAGTTACAATCATGGTTTGTTCTATGATAGTTTTACAGTTTTTGAGCAAAAAATTTGAAAATTTGAAATGTTGTACAATAAAATACAATAGAATAGTGGGTGTGTGACATCATAGGCTCACGCATGACAAATGTGTATACTGACCATGTTACATGTATGCATTAGTGTTTTGTGAAAATACATGTTGTACATGTACGTAAAACTTTAAAATGCCATAACTTTCTTATTTTACATCATACTTTGATGAAATTGTTAGTGTTGTACTTGATTGATTTTTCTTATTCAAATCAACTTGATGTCGAGTTGGACTTCCTTAAGTTATTTATGACAACCACTCTTTCCCCTTCCATACATTAGTGGAGTTAGTTTAGGCAAGAAGTTACTAGCTAGTAACTTCTTGGTTTAGGCTGCATTGTAAATGTACTGTACATGTAGTGCCAGCATGTAGTAGTTTCAGAGATGTCCTACAGTGACTGGGCAGTGGCCTTGTGAAGGACATTGGTATTTGGCCAGAGGCTTAACCTCATGACCCCATGTCCAAGCATGGACCTACATGTACAGTACTATCAGCCTTTTCACACACAGCTGAAATTCTTCGTATCTAGAGATGATTAGTATTTATAAACGTGTTTAACTCAACAGTTTTAAACATGTTTATAGAAATTTTTCCCTGTGTGAACATCGTTTATACGATGTTGGGATAGATACGAAGTCGCGATTCATACGCCCCTAAAAGCAGGCTGCAGATACGAAGTTTGTATCTAGAGAGCTTGACATTTTGTGTGTGAACGGTTTTTCGTGTTTAAACGTGTTTAAACTGGATGGAGCGAGCGCTCTGTTTGATATGACCTGACCTTCAATGCGCAATGACAGTATGACACTACTGCGCATTTTAAGAGCAGTAGTTAATCACGAAACGATTAACGATCGCAACAAAATTTCTGTGTGTGAATGATGTCGTATGTACAGGTCATTAGTTTAAAGCCCTTTTAACTAATCATGTTTATAGAATTTTAGCTGTGTGTCAAAAGGCTGTATGTCCAGGGGTGTTTGGAAAACGAAGACCGAAGAACGAAGACCGGGGACCATGTGCGCGCACGTACGTGCGTCAATGAGATGATCCCCAGTCTTCGATCTTCGTTTTCCAAAATAACCCAGGGTGTTTTGGAAAACGAAGACCGAAGACCGGGGACCCATGTATTATGTGTGTTCGGCGTTGATAATAATTACAATACTACTTAAACACTGTCAGAATGTAAAAAACTATTATGACAAAAACAACAACAACAATAATAATTATAATAATAGTATAATAATAATAATAATAATAACAACACTAATGATAATACATGTATAAAAGACGATGATAATAATGATGATTAAAATGATAACATTAATAATAAACAACAACTTATGCAAAGGAAAACCAACAAAAAATAGCCTTTATAGACAGGAGGCTGCTACAGACAGGTTCTTCACACCTAATCTATATCCATGGGAACCAATTTGTAGTGGCCACTGATAGGAAGGTGTCTACAAAAGAGAGATGGCCGCTAATTAAGACAGATTTGGCTGTATTTTCATCATTACTAATCGCATAATTATGTGCGCCCGGCCAAATCGTGGAGAGAGAGGAAGAGACGATCCCCGGTCTTCAATCTTCGTTTTCCAAAATACCCCAGGGTGTTTTGGAAAACGAAGACCGAAGACCGGGGACCCATGTATTATGTGTGTTCAGCGTTGATAATAATAACAATAATAATAATAATGATAATAATCATACTGATGATGATAAAAGATGATGATAATAATGATGATAAAAATAATAACATTAATAATAAGCATAACAACTTTTGCAAACGAAAACCAAATACAGTGAAAAAGTGTCTATAATGGCTTCCCAGGGGAAACCCCCCAAAATGGCCTTTATAGACAGGTGGCTGCTGCAGACTGGTTCTTAAACACCTAATCTATATCCATGGGAACCAATTTTTAGTGGCCACTGATAGGAAGGTGTCTACTAAAGAGAGATGGCCGCTAATTAAGACAGAGATGACTGTATTTTCATCATTAATAATCGCATATAATGTATGTGCGCCCGGCCAAATCGAGGAGAGAGAGGAAGAGACGATCCCCGGTCTTCGATCTTCGTTTTCCAAAATACCCCAGGGTGTTTTGGAAAACGAAGACCGAAGACCGGGTACCCATGTACTTTACGTGTTCGGCGTTAATAATAATTACAATACTACTGAAATACTGTCAGAAAGATGAAAACGATGATGAAAAAAACAACAACAACAATGATAATAATAATAATAGTATAATAATAATAATAATAATAATAGTAATGATAACACATAATAATAATGATAAAAGATGATGATAAAAATGATGATAAATATGATAACATTAATAATAAGCATAACAACTTTTGCAAATTATTTCTTGTTGATCAGAGAAAGAACAACCGACCTGAGTTGTTATCTTGTTTATATACAGTGTTGTTGTGTGTCTAATTAAGCAGTCATAACAAAGCAATAAAAGAGTTTATTATTACATTTTACAAGGCAAGTGATTGATTTTACTTATTGCTGGTTGTGTGCAGTCATGTGTGAAGAGAGGAAGGATGTGATCACATTGGAACGAAATGCACAATACAAGTAATTTTTTTAACATTCTTGACACAGTAGTGATAACTGAAGTTATATTAGAATGATTAAACAAGAAATATTAATATCTTAAACTGATTAAGAAAGTGGGTCTGGAAGTATACGAATATAGGTAGTTGGAATATGGAAATCCAGTGGGAGGGGGTCTCACATATTAAGACATACGGGGGTGTGCCGCTCTATTGGACCCATTTTAAACCAAAAAAATCCCTAAACATGGGTCTGTTTTTTTCTTCAAAATTTCAAAAATGTTGGGGTGGTTGCATGTTCGGGTGGTAGCAACCACCCGAAAATTGTGAAAAATGGGCCTTTATTTCGAGTAAAATTCCCCCAAATGACCCTCAGAAATGGGTAGGGTTTCGAGGCTTGAGCGGCACACCCCCTTCCAAGCCAAATCTGAGACCCCGACTCCGGGCTGGAAATACATGATAAAGGCAAATGCAACCTTTGTTGTAAGATCCCCGGTCTTCGGTCTTCGTTTTCCAAAACACCCTGGGGTATTTTGGAAAACGAAGATCGAAGACCGGGGATCGTCTCTTCCTCTCTCCTCGATTTGGCCTGGTGCACATATGCGATTATTAATGATGAAAATACAGTCATACCTGTCTTAGCTCTCCTAGACCTACATGTATCTATAGTGGCCACTAAAAATTGGTTCCCATGGATATAAATTAGGTGTTTAAGAACCTGTCTGTAGCAGCCACCTGTCTATCAAAGTCATTTTAGTTCACGTTTTTTCTTGGCTAGCCATTGTTCAAATTGTTTTACTGTCATTTCCATTGCATAAGTTCTTATGCTTATTATTAATATTGTTATCATTATTATTATCATTATTATCATAACCATTATTATATTATCATTATTATTATTATTATTATTATTATTGTTATTATTGGGCCTATTATTACTATTATTATTATTATCAGTGTTGTTGTTGTTTTGTCATCATCGTTTTCATCATTCTGACAGTTTTCCAGTATTATTGTAATTATTATTAACGCCGAACACGCATAGTACATGGGTCCCCGGTCTTCGGTCTTCGTTTTCCAAAACACCCTGGGGTATTTTGGAAAACGAAGATCGAAGACCGGGGATCGTTACTTCTCCTCTCTTCTTGATCTGGCCGCAGCCAGGTTTGCTGTTTCATCTAATGGCTAAGTTTGGGAGGTTAACCTATATATTAGTAGGTTAGGAACTATAACTATAGAAGTGTGTTTGTGTTTAGATTATGTGACTTTGTTTGTTTGCATACGAATATTCAATTATGTTTTATAGTTCTTATTACTTTTTATTAATAGGCAGTCCGTGTCACGAGGTTAACCATCACAGGTCTCCTCCTGTTTTACAGACTCATCTCATCTCTATTTTTTGGTACCCTACTATTTACAAAAGTAACAAGGGCCACCTGTCTGTAAAGGCCATTTTTTGTTTCCCCTGGGTAGCCATTATATACACTTTTTCTCTGTAGTTTTTTCTTTGCATAGGCCTATTATGCTTATTATTAATGTTATTATTTTTATCATTATTATCATCATCTTTTATCATTATTAGTATGTATTATCATTACTATTATTATTATTATTATTATTATTATTATTATTATTATTATATTATAATTATTATTATTATCATTGTTGTTTTGTTTTTTTCATCATCGTTTTTATCATTCTGACAGTGTTTCAGTAGTATTGTAATTATTATTAACGCCGAACACAAATAATACATGGGTCCCCGGTCTTCTGTCTTCGTTTTCCAAAACACCCTGGGGTATTTTGGAAAGCGAAGATCGAAGACTGGGGATCGTCTCTTCCTATCTCTCTCTCTCTCTCTCTCTCTCTCTCCTCACGTGGGTGCACTACACGTATAAGTGCATGCACGCATAGTACATGGGTCCCCGGTCTTCTGCTTCGTTTTCCAAAACACCCTGGGGTATTTTGGAAAACGAAGACAGAAGACCGGGGATCGTCTCTTCCTATCTCTCTCTCTCTCTCTCTCTCTCTCTCCTCACGTGGGTGCACTACACGTACAAGTGCATGGGATCGTCTCTTGCTATCTCTCTCTCTCTCTCTTTCTCTCTCTCACGTGGGTGCACTACACGTACAAGTGCATGCACGCATAGTACATGGGTCCCCGGTCTTCTGTCTTCGTTTTCCAAAACACCCCTGGGTTATTTTGGAAAACATGGTCCCCAGTCCTTCGTTCTTCGGTCTTCGTTTTCCAAACACCCGTATGTCCAGTCCATGCTAAACTCTCTATC
>JAVYIG010014227.1:0-42744 GCA_035222895.1 Strongylocentrotus droebachiensis
ACTGCCTTTATACAATTTTCCTTGACGTCGAAAATAATCATATGGCAAGTTCCTTTTTTTTTAATTTTATTAAATCGCTTTGCTTGAGTCATATTTATTCTGACTCAAGCGCCCGCCGCCCCTCCCCCCGTTTCTCTACCATGTCTACCCCCTCCTATAATACACCGCCTCTCACTTATGTGTAATGGTTTGTGAGAACTTTAGTATTTTGATGAAAGATTACGAGGGGAGTCTTTCGCAGATGAGGGGGAGTGTGTGTGCATGTGAATAGTCATGGTCATGGAATTTATGAAATATTCATCAAGATCATCTACTCACAAAAACAACTGTAAAAGGAAAGCAAAATCACTGCAAAACTATTACATTATGTTCATGTAGGACTATAAACAATATTTACTCAAGAAATATTGCCTCATTTATATGAAAAACAAGTTTGTAGGGGGAATACCACGGACGGTGGTGCAATATTATGTCGCATATAATTATATAAAATAGCGTGACATGATTTATTTAACCCCAAATTTATTACTTGTTTATGATTAATCTTAATCAGACAATCTTCTTTCGTTTTGACACATGATGATGACAATATACAAGTATTAGGTGAGTCATGAATTCAAACGTACGTCAGATGTTTTTCAGTCTGAAACGTATTGTGTTCGTGTGCAGTGCCTCATGACGATGGTTTTATCATGGACCTACTACTGGTTTCACTCGATACAGATCGATGCTGCATGAGTTCACGGACTGACCTACTTCTACAGAGGATTGAAGCTTGGCGAGCAACGTTTCCATTTTCTTCTGTATGGCCTTGTTCATGTGCACATTAAATCGTAATTGCTTTTCCATAATTATGTTTAACTTTTAAAGGAGTCCTGAAAAAATAACACCATGATTATGAAACTCTCTCTATCTATATATTTGGAATCAATGGTGTTTTATAACTGACTCTGAATCTAATAACAAGCCTTTTGATTTTCCTCTGTTGGAGTGACGAATTTTGTATGCCGCCAATAGGGATTTTGACTTTTATATCCTTTACTGGATATTATGTTCCTAAAACACTATCGGAAATATTTGCCAGAAATCAACCCAAGCCTATACTATAGACAATTTGGATCGGCCTACCCGATCATTATAATTGCCTAAAGAAAACGTGTTTAGAGTAGAGGTACTACCGATTGAAGAGATAGCCCCCGCCCCCTTGAACTTTGACATTTACAATTCGTTTTCGGGCGTGATTATTGTATTTGATCGAAACATTTGCTCACTTTGTTTCACTTGCTCGCAACTGAATTTAGAAACTACATTATGTCAAGAATGTGATACTGATAGGCCTAAAACGGTCAGCCCTCTCCCTTTCCCTCTACACAGGGGCGTCGCTAAAGATGGGGGGTGCCGGTGGGGTGCGACCCCCCCCCCCCCCACACAGGCGCGCCGGAAGCAGTTTGGGATTGGGGGGGGGGCAAACATTCCAGGTGGCTCACCTTCCAGGGGCAGTGACGTAATGAGAAAAAACGTTCGGAAGGGGGGGGGGGCAGACGAAAAATCTGCATCACCACCTTACCATCTTACACGTTACATTTTTCAAAGTGGAGTATTAACGATCAAGAAAGGCGTAAATTGGCGTGGGGTCCAGGGCGTGAGCCTCAGCAAGGGGTCAAGGGGCTGAGCCCCTTTAGGTATTTAATTACGGTTAGATGAGCATCGCGATGCCCTCTATAAGCCATTGACATGTTCCAGGGGGGGGGGGGAGAGCCCCCAGAAGCTCTGAGGTTTTAATATTTAACTACGGTCAGATGAGCATCCAGGGGCCGCCTTAGGGCCCTTGGTGGGGTCCAGGGGGCAGAGCCCCCGGAATCTCAGGGGTTTCAGGTATTTAATTACAGTCAGATGAGCATCCAGGGGCCCGCCTTAGGGCCTTTAGTGGGGTCCAGGGGGCAGAGCCCCCGGAAGCTCAGAGATTTTAGGTATTTCATTACGGTTAGATGAGCATCCAGAGGCCCTCTTTAAGCCATTGACGTGTTCAAGAAGGGGGGGGGGGGGAGAGCCCCCAGAAGCTCAGATGTTTTAATATTTAACTACGGTCAGATGAGCATCCAGGGGCCCGCCTTATAGGGCCTTTAGTGGAGTCCAGGGGGCAGAGCCCTCGGAAACTCAGGGGATTTAGGTATTTAAATACGGTCAGACGAGCATCCAGGGGCCCGTCTTGGGGCCCTTGGTGGGGTCCAGGGGGAAGAGTCCCCCGAAGCTCAGGGGTTTTAGGTATTTAATTACGGTCAGATGAGCATCCAGTGGGCAGAGCCCCCGGAAGCTCAGGTTTTTTAAGGTAATTAATTACGGTCAGATGAGCACCCAGGGGCCCGCCTTAGAGCCCTTGGTGGGGTCCAGAGCCCCTGGAAGCTCGGGGGTTTTAGATATTTAATAACGGTCAGATGAGCATCCAGGGGCCTGCCTTAGAACCCTTGGTGGGGTCCAGGGGGCAGAGCCCTTGGAAGCTCGGGGGTTTTAGGTATTTAATTACGGTCAGATGAGCATCCAGGGGCCCGCCTTAGGGCCCTTGGTGGGGTCCAGGGGGCATAATCCCCGGAAGCTCCGGGTTTTTAGGTATTTAATTACGGTCAGATGAGCATTTTTACCTTATTTGTGACATTGGCAGGTCACTTATTTTTTCTCCCCGTCTTTCTTTTTTTTTCTCTTTAATATACTTTTTCAAAATATGAGGGGGGGGGGGGGGGAGCTCGAGCCCAGCCACTTTGCAGACCATGATATAAAGGTTTCTAAATAAGCGTATTTTTAGCCCGACTGCTCATTAGGGAATTTCTTATTTTCCAAAAAATGCATACAAAGGTATGACCTACAAAAAAATACCGAAAAATCATGTCATAACAGCAACATTTGCAAATCACTGGTATCGAATAAGAAATACACCCCCCTCATCAGTATGCCAGCGTTCAGGGGCTCATGTCTTCTCACCCCTCTAACAAAAAAACAGACACGCTTTCCCATTTTCGCACAATATGTCCACGATATGCGCGTATCGCTATTATAAAGACCTCCGTTGATAAATACCGTATAGGTGGCATGCGCAATGTTTATGAAATTTAATTCCTGTGAACTTTCCTTTTCTTTGAATAATATTGTATATGTGATTTAATTCAGGTTTTTATTATTGTTATGTTCTTTTGGGTTAAAAATACAAACCATGTTTACTCCTTTACTGCTTTTTCTCTTTTTTTTGGAGGGGGGGGGGGGCGTTTTTTGGGGGCAAAAATGCCTTTTGCCCCCCCCCCACTTTTGTGATTGGGGGGGGGGGGGGGGCAACTGCCCCCCTGCCCCCCCCCCCCCCCCACTTCCGGCGCCTATGCCCCCACACCTATCAGGATTTTGTCGGTAAAATTGCGCTGCCGTCGGGAAAAATGAGAAAACTTAGGGGGAGGGAAAAATGAGAGGGAAATAAAAAGAAAAGAACCCCCCCCAACTGAAAATGGTCTAGCGACGCCCCTGCCCCACTTTTGTGATTGGGGGGGGGGGCAACTGCCCCCCTGCCCCCCCCCACTTCCGGCGCCTATGCCCCCACACCTATCAGGATTTTGTCGGTAAAATTGCGCTGCCGTCGGGAAAAATGAGAAAACTTAGGGGGAGGGAAAAATGAGAGAGAAATAAAAAGAAAAGAACCCCCCCCCCCCAACTGAAAATGGTCTAGCGACGCCCCTGCCTCTACTTCCCCCCCCCCCCCCCTCCCTAGCGAAAATTGAGTCCATGTCTTTGTAATTTGTATTTTGTAAGAGAAGAGCAATAGGGAAATATTGTCGTGTTGTTCATAACGCTCTACATAACCAAAAAATAAAAGTTATCTTTTCAGAGTAGGGTTGGTTGAATCCACGTGATAGAACTCTGAATTGTGAAATCTGGGTCACTCTTTAGAGTCAGATAACAAAGCAATTCTAAAACTGTCAAGTTTCAATATACCATTCAAATGTGCAATGAAGTGGAATTTTCAGTTATAAAAAAAGGGGATTTCTGAACAAATAACTGTTGGATTCTATAATGATTAATCGTGTTCATTGTCCCATCCTATTGTGATGAAGGTGATCTATTTTGTTTTTGCTGCTGTTATTCTTACCAAACAGGGTCTCATGGAAGACCACCACATTGGTGATATGTGCCACCCTGTATAAATATCAGAAATAAATAAATAAATAATTATCCAAATGCAATCATCTCTCTCTCTCGTTCTCCTCTTCTATGTCGCTTTCTTCCACTCATTCCTCTCCCTATCTCCCTCCTTTCTATCTACCCCTTACTTTCTTTTTCTGAACTAAATCCTATTTAGATTTAGGTTTTACATCTTCATCGTCATTCATGTTGGGGCAAATTTGTTGACTTTTTACTTTAAATCAATCTACTTCCACACGATCACATAAATATCTTTCAATATCTTTCAATATAAAACGCAATCATAAATTACTCTTCAACAATCAAAAGACAATCAAGTTAAACATTCACTCCTGTTCTAATGGCTCCTAATCAACTCGCACCACTTAGCCCAAACTCATCCTCTACTAAAATACAATTATATCAGTGCGAGTAAATAAAAGAAAAAGATCCATCTGCTATATTTGAATATTTTTTAATTTTTTTACCTATTTTCTTTGGTTTCAAAATAGTGAAAGTTCATTTCATGACAAATTAGATATCGATAACGTATCATTCTACAATACATGTTACATGCATGAATTTCATGACAAAGTAATTTTGAAGGAGTAATTTAATACCGAGGACTGCTATAAGCTATCACGAAGACCCTATGAGCTCAACTTCTAAACTAAAATAATTCACATGTACATTGTAGAAACAAGTCTACATATCATCAAAACAAAAATACACGTCTGCTGCGTTTATCAAAATTAATCATATCAACAAATCAAATGTCAAGTATTTGATATCAAGCTCCAATTGTGACCAATCCTGTTGGTGCATCAATCGGAATGCAATCATAATCAAATGTATGTTACAACGAATACAAACAGAAATCCCTTTCTGCACAGTAAGATTGTATAACTAGCACCTCCATGTAGATGGCATGTAATTTTAAGATTAAAAAAGCATTCATGAACAGAATTCTGTTACAAATTATCAACACATTAACTACTAATGTAGTAGAAAGACTTTTTTAAACATCCATATATACTACCAACAATATATGCATGTATGAAGCATAAAAAAGAAATGCAATTGCAGTTACTATACTTCTATACAATAACGTGATATTTCAAAATCACTTTCAGCCTATCCAAAATCACTAATATACTGTAAGTATGTAGCATACTGACACCTTTTGAATGTTAGATCATCAATATGATTGAACGTCGATCTCAATACTTGTAAAAATCCATCAATTTCTCCTTGTCAAATGTTTGACAAAATATAATTTGATTTGACAAAAAGGCATGGTTCAAAGAATGAAACAGTCATAGATGTAGCATTTAAGAACATGATGAGTGGATTTCAATACATGTTTATCATTCTTGTCACTTGAGTCTGTAACAAGATGCAAAAATTGTAACTACAATGTGGCTCAATATGTGTCCACTACTGTACATATCAGTATAGAAGATTGAGGTGAACATTCAAGAAATATCTTTTAAAGCACATGTTTTGTCAAGAAAAAAACCTTGTGGTTCAGCAAAAAGGGTAGTGCAGTGGGCAAATACAATATTTCAGGTTTAAAACATTGTATCTTCTGGATATGGTTTGTACATGTACCAGCATTTATAAGCCATTAAAAGAAGAAAATAATTTCACATGTACAACCTCTTGTATTTGGTCACTGAAGAATAGACAGAACACTTTGAAAGACTAGTACTACAAGACAAATGAATGCCCATCAAGTTAATTCTGCTAATTATTTTGAAATTAATGCCAATGCAATTTGCATCCACAAAGCAAATAAAACTGACCCATTTCTACCATAAGAAATGTCCAAAAGATTTCTTTCTAATTGGCATCCAGGTAATTAAATACTGATTGGTTAACAAGCACTTCACTTTGATCATACAATGATGCACACAGTTACTAGAGCAATTCAGGAGGTATAATTTCATTAAAAATATAGTTATACTCAAAGTAAGATAGAAACTTCATCAGGTGATGGTGAGGTAATAACATGCATGAACGAATACAACACAAGGACTTCAAACATTCTATCTATGGCAATTCAATTCCATACTACATGCACATAACTCTTTCGAAAAATATAGAGGCTATCATACATGTACATGTACAGTTTGAGTATTTCAAAAGGACGCTTGCTTGGTTAAAGTCCTCACATGTACATGTTAGGTGGAAAATGTTTGAATTGTTTTGCAAAGGTGTTTTGAAATGATAACATAAAAAGCGCCATTGAGACAAGGCACACTATATGAGTCTCCGAGATCTAGCCAAAGATGCTGATCTATTGTACAGTAGTTTAATACTTCTCAGGTCAGTTCATGGAATTAGAAGTTACAATTCCAAAGAGTAGACTGTAAAACACATAAATAATTAGTCGATGTGAGAACTAAAATGCACATCTGGGCCCTTGCATAATATGTTGTGATTAATCGCAACTCTAACAATCAATAAGACATTTCACCAAATATTTAGGACTTGTTTGACTCTTTAGATGCGTTAAATCATATGAATATGTACACAAGAGGCACCAGTATAAACATTTTTTTTCAATCCTCAAACATGGACTATAATTCCCTGAAGTGATAACTATAACTTCAACAAGACATCACTGTCCCATAATCTCATGTCTTATTTATGCACAAAACTCCTAATTTAAATTTAACGTGGATGTACAAATGCAAATGAAATTATAACAAAGACCACAATATGCTTTCAGTGGACTGAATGAAAACAATGACCACATGCATTCCACTTGAAAATATGCATATGATCCATGATAGAGATGTTTAACAAAATCTGCGCTTACAGGCAACTTTGTAATTTTACATTTCAAAAAACAGAAAAAAAGCAGCACATATAAAAAGCTCATAGGGAAGTGCCCCCATTCTACACTAACCTCAGTAGGTATTGATCTTGCAAAATAACATTGATTACTCCTTCATTACATTAATCATAATCACCATAGTTACAAGGAAATTACATAATTTCCTTGTTTGTATATCATCATAGCCGAGCCCCATGCTCCATAAAACGAAGCAGCTCTATTTCCGGCTGGCTAATACTGCACACAGGGCAGAGATAGTCGTTGAGATGCTGGTTGGAATGAAAGAATTCCAACCTTACTACTCTGAATTCCCTCAGCGCAGGTGCCTCCAGTTTGAGAAGAACCCCAATCCCCTTCTAGAAGAATTAGTTCTCATGTCCACTACAGTATGACCATTGCTAGGGTCATCCCCTTGACTATCATCCACCAAGGGGCTTGAACGAACAGCTGTCCCTGGGCGCGGTGGTGTTCCTGAGGCGGTAGGTGAGTGTCCGACACATGCAGAGTTTTGCCTATTTAAACTGGAACTAGAAGATGACTGAGATGAAGATGTCACAACCGATGTCCTGAAGCGCTGAGGTGAACCATGCGGACTCAGGAAACGCTGAGGTCTTTGGGCCAAGGAAACCACCGTCGTCTTTGGCGATGAGGGAACAGGTGGTGGCAACATCCTAGTATGTGCGGTTATGACTGGAGATCGTAATGGTGACCCACAAGCACATGTAGCAACTACCCCTGAAACCTGGGTTACAGTTGTCGACAAAGGTCTCCCTGGGGTGGAGGGTGAGTTGAGTGTCGTGTTGCTACCACTATTGTTCTGATTCTGATGCTGATCCTGTTGTTGCTGTTGCTGTTGCTGTTGTTGCTGCTGCAGAAGTTGCTGCTGTAGGTGTTCAGGAAACTGTGTCCCTGTCGAAAGTCTTGGCTGTGACAGGATCTGCGTGCTTGACATCGAAGCAAAAAGTGGTATGTTACTGCCGATGATGTCTGAGTAACTTGGGGGAGCATCAGAAGGACTTGGAGTACTGTTCAATGATGAGGAACTCCTGAAAAGAATAAATGAAAACAAAAATTAGTCATGATTTCTTTTCTCTGGGTTAACAAGGTCTGATTCACAACATGAAATTTAAAAAAAAAGATCATACAGAACTATTCACACTGTAAATGAGAAAACTTTCAAGATACAGAATCCTGAATATGCAGAAGAACCAACTGCATAATGTATAAGTAAATAATAAAAATTGAGGGAAATAAAATTGGAGCAGATAGGTTTCATAGCCCAATGAACTCCCTTTAATGTCCATGAAAATGCTGTGCTGCACTTTCAATTCTTGGAAATCCTAGCTCCTGAGAGACAGGATATGATTGAGCATAACTAGATAAAAAGAAAGCTGCTAATTTGACCATGCCTCCGAGAGGCATTACGCAGCAACAGGTTGTCACTTTTTGGCATGACAGCCAACTGTTCAGCTGCTGCAGTCATGATCCTAAGTTCACTGTACTTTCCTTAACCAATGCAATCCATTTCACATCCCACTCCAAATGAATCTACTTCACAGTATATCAAAACTATTATTAAGTCTTTAGCATCAATTTTTCTCTTCCAAAATGATTTGGCTCTACTAGTCTCTCATGAAGTACAAATTTGATAAATAACGACTGTAGGTGGATATATGAAGAGATTTTTCCTGAGGGTACGGTCACATGAGCGACAATAAATTCAGGGCAATTGCCAGGAATGTAACTTGGTTTTTAAACATTGCTTTAGATACATCTGTAATCTTAAAAAATGTAAATGAAATATCTTTTAAAGAAATACTAGCAGTTTTCCTCCATTTCTAACGAGGTACATGTATTTAAACTAGGTTTAGTGTTGTGTAAAAATGTATATTTCACTAGTTCATTTCATCTTCATGAATTTATCCTTTAGTTCAACCATCCTTACGAGGTTTGATAAACAAGATTCAAATGGCTTGAATTACTCAATACAATATACCACATAAGGAGCAAGTGTCCTTTGTGAATACGTAAGGGAGGATACAGGTTTCAATTTGAAACAGCTGATTACGCTGGTGGCACCGCACACTGCTATGATTCATACACCTACACATGCCGAGGCACTTCTGTTTCTTGAAAATCACTTTCAGAGACTTTTTTGGATTGAGGGGCCAAATCATTTGTCTTCGGCAAAGTATCAAAGCTTGAATATGTTGACAATGAATTTGCAGAACACAGACTGGCAAGGTGAATGTCAATTCACATGAATTAATCATTGTCTAGATGAATTCTCTTATAATGCACAGACATGTTAGAGGATATAAATTTCATTTAAAATGCTATTCTTTTATTTTGCCTATGTGTACTCTACAAAATGGATCAACAGAGTTTGAACTTACTGGGTTATTGCTTGGAGGCGGCCTCGGTGGGGTGGGGGACAATGGTTACCCCCTACTGGAAGACTAGTGCTAGGCCCCTCTCCGAGACATGGTATGGCAGCTTCCACATTGTAAGGAGGGGGTGGCGTGTCGTAAGACACAGTCTCGCCAATCTCTGAGTATGATGGTAATTTACATGGTGGTACTGCAGAAGGAAAACAAAAATTAAATATTGTTATTTCATAAGTTGAAAGAAATGTGATGGAATCTAAAAAAACTACAGCTACTGTTCTTTTTATCAACTACAAAGATTTGGAAGGTTTTCACAAATGGGGAACACTCCAACTTTAATGTTCAGTCTTGAGGGATTCCCTCAAATGAAGTTTTGATAATTTACAAACACTGATAAATAAGGTTTAAATAGTAAGCCACATCATAATGTATACTCAAAGATTTTTATATGTTTTATGTGAAGTACTGTCCATTTTGAATGCACAAAAAATATTCAACGGACTGTTAGTTTCGGTCAGGTCATATTCCCTGATGTACTAATTTGTGGGTTAGGTTGGTATCATTATCTATATATGCCTCGCATCTTTCACTAACCTGGAGTAACGTCTGGGAAATTGTAGCCTCTGCCAAGAAACATATCCTGGATGGAGCAGGTGCGTTCGCATCGGTTGTCTCTCCATGGGTGGAAGCGTTTCCTCTGCCACACACAGAATCCAATGATGAACACGATCAGAAACCAGACAAGCCAGAACCCTGTAGCAAGAACAAGCGCATATCAAACATTATAACATTGATAAGCTTAGAAAAGTTTGGTAGATTGTTGACATTTCTTACATTTGGAATTATCAGATTTCCGATGAATGCATCACAATCATAAACCAGACTAGCAAGAGCACTGAAGAAATCACAAGCACATATCAAGCAATGCGGCATATGATTGACATTTCATATTTCAGAGTATCTGTAATACGGATCAATGCATCAATCCCTACTGAACAACGGTTGGAAAGGGAATTTTCTAGCTGCATCTTGAACTGCATGTATAAGACTTTGACTCACAGCTGAAACATATCAACAGGGAATAATTTTCCTGGTATCGCATCGCAATTTGCTATGCATTTTTGCATGACTGCTATACAAAATATCTTTTGTGTAGCAGTTTTCTTCCATAGAAATGTACAGAATTTCATTTGAAATATTTATCCATCAGCTGAAATTGCTAATCAAAAAAATTGTGACAAATTATTCCCTGTATCAACTATTGGATAATTATCTGTGCATAAATTTTTCAATCTACATGTATGTAGAGTGGAAAACATGTAAAGGAAACTATTTTATCACTTTATCACTTATTTTATCACTTTAGTCACATTAATCTTGATTGATACCCCCCCCCCCCTGCTAATGAATCTGAGGTTTGTTCTGCACAATGAAACTGGTACAAGAAAAGTAGACCTTTAGAATCTATGACCGTATTGTATGTGTTGGGCAACCAAAAAATGTATCATTTCAATACGCATCTGGTTGGTTACACATTAATCATGCAACCAAATACCCTAGAAGCCCCAAAGATAAATGTGTGCGATATTCTTTTTTGACGCGATGCAGTAAAATATAAAACAAATATTCAATAATGATAAGAAACCCAGAGTAATTGTCCAAGCAAGCACATACTCACAATCTTTACTTAAGTTCAAAGTCTAGCTGAGACAACAAGTGTCAGTGACAAAACTATCTCTAGAAAAAGATTATTCATACGATGAACAAATATGTATACACATGTCATTCATTTATTCAGTGGGTTGTATTCATCTAAAAGTAATTGCAAAGATAAAATACATGTCTTTGTCTAACTATAGGAAGACATACATTTGACTACTGTACATCTATCTGTGTAAATAAACCGGAAGATAAATAGCAAGTCTAAACAGTCATTTTAAAGAAACAAACAGATATTTAGCAAAGATGAAATCAGGTCCAGAAGAGATCAGCAAAGCTTCATGATCACATTACACGATGTAATGTAGCTGACAAGGACATTGAAACTCAAGTTGCGGGTCATTCATGTAGATAAAGGTCAACAACATTCTCTGATTACAATCCAGAGTGTTTTCTTCCGATGAACCCAACCTAGATTTGAACATCATTCAAAGCAATCACCAAGGCATTGGCCTGGTCATGCATGCATGCAAACTGGGAGAAGTTCAGGGAGAAAGGTCCATGGGGAAGCAGCATGGGCTGGAACCATCCAAAGGGAAGTGATAGCAACACTTGTTTACGCTCTCAGCATGAGGCCAATAGTCTTGCTACCCACAACATAAACTATTTGTACTAAGTAGGCCTTGTGGAGGCCTGGGCCCCCGTATTACAAAGAGTTAATAACAATCGCAAGTATAAACATAAGAGATAGGAGACTGCAAACTTGCGATTGATTGTATGGAGGACTTGCGATTGATTTGGATCAATCGCAACTCTTTGTAAGACAGGGCTATAACTAAAAGCATACCTGTCCAATTCTGTATCTTTCAAAAATAAATATAAACTGCAGTGCAGGTAAAAGTAGGCCTTCATATCATCGTTAAAATATTTATGGTTCACACGCCTACTGTGGATTCAAGGTAAATACAAAAGCTGCATACAGTACAGCATGGGCTCTTTAAGTTCTGTTTAATACAGGTAAAATAAAGAGAAGAGAAGAGAAGAGGTCTCGAAGAAGATCTGTACAAGACTAGCAGCAGGATACCAGGAAATCATGCACTCTCTGTTGGTTTACTGGGGCACCTTGCAAGCCATTTTCAAACCACAAGCCTATTAATTAATGACCACATAAGTATCTCCTCATAATTAGATTGATCATCAAATCAGCTGTGATACTTTATCATGCCTGAAAACAATGGTGATTCTAGTTACACAAACAGTGGATAGGGTCAAGTGGCTTACATTGTAAATGGCACTTTCTGTCATGTTCTGTTCGTCATCCCTTCTCAGTTCCAAGGATAAACATATTTTTGTACACACGTTTCTTTTCTTCACAATTCATATAAGCCCCTACCCTTTACTCAGTGTTGACTTCAGTACATCTATTCTTCAACTTTATGATAAATACACAAATGAAACCATTTTCTGCTTTACTCATTCTACCCTCTTCATTAATTTTGAATTAACCTATGTGTACATGTACATTGCAATCAATACATAAGGCCAACACATGTAAATTAGATGTGGACAAATTCACTTAAAATTCTGTCTTCTTTGATTTCATGTAGCCTTCCAACATGTGCTATAAACCAAGCTCTCAATACATGAATTACAAAACACACACAGCTACATGTACAGTACTGCAATGTTTAAAGGTATAGATTCAAGACACGTGACTGAATCTCTCCAGTGCAGTAAACAAGATTGCTGAGGAGAGGCCTGGGAGGGTAGAAAATAGGAGCTGGATTTGGCCTCTGACCCCGTCCCTCCAGCAACCCACGAAATAAAGAAGGCTCGCTGCAAACAAGGAAGAAGTAGAGTGAGCTAGTACAAAAGGCTACAGGGTTTTGAATGACCTGGTGATCTTTGAGACAGATTTAGACCTGGACGAGAGATTTACGATTAAGATCATTTAAATCTCCCAGTTCTTTGTGGATAGGGTGACAGGGTAGTAAACACCAGAGCTCGCCTCATGTTTCACCAAGATATTGAACATAACAACTAGGACAAAAAGAGCACACCCATGTGGCTTTACTTGAAAAGAATATATTGGAAAAGCATTTTCTCTCATAAATAACCTTCTCATCAAATACTTTGTGATGTACTGTAACATACAGGCATTAATCATTCTTTGGTATCACATTTATTCTCAAGTGACATTCTAGTCATGATGAAGAAATGTTGCCCTATTTCATAAAATACAATTGTGCAGATCAGATACATGTAACTGAAACTGTAACTGTAAGCAAAATAAGATTGTACTGTGCAACTTCAATTCTGACTAATCTTTGACAGGCTTAAAAACTCAGCCAAAATAATTTTATCTAATATTGTAAAAAATATTTCTGCCTGGGTACGATTGTACCTCAAGGCATACTTATGAACCTTTTAATAACTTGAACCGATGTTTCTTCAGTTCTAAAAAAATTCAAGGAAACGTGTCAGCTAACAAACAGAATGAGTCAACTCACAACAACTTCCAAGTTCTTTCACCTCAGCAAACTAGATAACATTCAGCTCACCTTTATAATCCACAAACTTGTGGCCTAAATTCTTGGCAACTTGCAATCTTGCACCTATACCTGGATTTTCCAGAATGGCTGGAGTACCATATTTAATAACAGATGTTAGGCATGTGCAAACAGTATTTATGTAGCTGAGATGTAGCCTACCAATTTACATGTAGATGACGAGTATAATGCTACTTAATATAATTTATAGTGAATGCTGATTTGGGCTGTCCTTAGATATAGCCTGCAGGAGAGGAAACTGGAAAACGCATGCCTGTTAATCATTGATCCGCCCTGGGATTTTTCTCCTTATTAACAAACAATAATGTCAAAGGGAAGTGTCCATCAGCAACCTGTTATCAAGATTTACCTGGGAAAACAGCTAGAAGAAGCCAAGTTGCACCTGGGAAACATAACTGTACCAGCTAGCTCAAACTAAATTTCCATTTCTAATTTTCTACAGTACATGATAGCACCTCTAACTTTGAACTTAAAAAAAAAATCCATTCATCAATTGATGGAACTTTAATACGGTACTGGTAAAGTGAAGCCTTCAAAAGTAGTTATATTCGTTCTTCATTTATTCATAGTTTTTTTTTTTAATGTTGAATGAAGGTTCAAAATATCTACTCAGTTCAAATAGTCTTTGATCTTCCAAATGTATTTTCATTCAGGCAATCCTACCTACCAACGTATGCAATTTGCATTCTGACTACCGGTATGTAACAAGGCACTTACTAAGATTTGATTACAATTACCAAAATGGTCTATTGGTAATTGTCTTGATCTTTTGAAATGAAGGGCATGAACCTACGGGAGAGAAGTGGAGCACACTTTTCTCTGCAAGTCGAGTCACATGGTGAAGTAGGGTTGCTATACATATGACAAACTGTTTATATGCAACACACAGCTGGAGAGATGTTGTTAAAGATAAAGTTGAGTTCTGGTCATGTGATTGCATTGTGAAAGAAACGGTGTGGAATCTATCAGAAAAGGTTGATCATCTAGAATATAAGTATACGTGTGTATTGCAAGGTTCTGGAATCATTAAAATGATAAGAAATTTGGTCAAATCTTGGCAAAGTTACAAGCACTGTACACAGAATGATGTATATGGGACTACACAAACACATGGCGAAAAAACCCTACCCGGATTTTTACGATGTTTCATGTTATATTTAGAATATGAAGAAATTTGAAGAGCCATGCTTTTCAGAGAACATGTTTAATCTGATGTTCTTCCACCCTTGCATAATAACAATGATAATGCTCACAAATTATTTTGTACCTCTTCCCAGAACTCCACCTTCTCTTTAAGTAACCTTTCTAGGAAAATGGCAGCAGCAAAATGCAATGACAATGACATTTGGACCTCATCCCATTTACTCCAGTCTTTCGTTTTAAGTTAGTTCTCAATTGGGGGCTTCCAGCAGCAGACTTCAAAGAAAAAATTTGTCAATTCTTCCTTTCCTAATCGCTATGTGATGACGCAAGCAGACTAGACTTAAGGTAAAAAGTACATGTAAGACACACGTGGTGCACATGTACTTCACTTATTCCCCTAATGAAAACTTCTGTATATAAAAGTCATTTATTGGGTCACATGTGTAGATATAATTATGGTGTACATATTTTACCATACATATCACCTGTACATCTGTAAGGTTTCATTTCAAATTTACAGACACAATCATCATTGCTCAAGATATGAGAAGGGTATCAATTAGATTAATAGCTTTGAGAGATAACCTTGATAGGAGAATGATTAGATAAAGACCATCTGAGGAATAACACACTTGTTACCTGGCATTATTCCAAGTTGTATGACTATCAAGTGAATCTACTGTCAACAATCAAGGGCTTTTATCATTGTTTAGCTCCTGACAAATTTCCTCTCTTTACACAACCTATTATTAAGATGTTTCCAAGTAAATGCTACAATTCACTTCTTGGGAACAAGTACAATGTACATGTATGGTCGCAAGACAATAATCCAAACTGCCAATTTGTGGGGAAATTGAGGGTGCTCTAATAGAATAGACTTATTAGACTATGCCAAGATTTGCTTCCATTTCAAAGACTGAAATCAAAGTGATTACTGTGTATTCTTCCTTGTTAAAAAAAGTTTTTCTCCTAATCATTTCAATTTTTCTTATGAGGGAAAAAATAAAAATAAAACTGAAACATGTTCATTCTATCTTTATTTTCAACTCAATTGTGCCTCTTGACTTTTCTTTTTGTGATTTTGGTACACTGTGGTATCGGTGTCCTAAAACTGATTTGCCATGATACAGAGTAAACTTACAGTTACACAGAGAGTGAACAGGCCTAACAAAGCCAACGTGCCATGTACTATTATATTTTGGACATAGTTGATAGCATGCTTTGCAAATACTTACACCAAAGTTCGTAGTAATATGTACAACATTCGCCGCTCCCACAACAATGCCCCGTCTCGCACCAATATCCTTCCACTTGGCAGAATTCCCTTGCCTGTAAGAAAAAAGAGAAAGGGAGATACAGAAAAAACCAGAAAGATTAGTAATCTTCAATATTCAATTAACTTAAATTTTTCATCATCTCAAATTATTAAAACTTGTCAACATGTAAATCAAAGGTGTAAGATATTCTCCAACATGTTTTGTTTTGGAAATTTATATCAAATTACTTGAGTGTGGACTTCACATCTATAAGTACTGTACATTTATCTGTACAATATAGGGAAAGTACTTGACCCATCTACCTGGAGTCATTGACTTTCCTATTGTTTTGTAAAAGTCCTGGTAGAGGAAGCTCAATACAAACACGAGGCCCCCAAATCATTGTGACCTACATTTAACTAATTTAATCTACTTCTGATCAAATGACTGTTTAGTTTACTTCCTTTTGTCTAGATCAGAATAACATTCATAGTTGTTATTGTCCACTGACCAGTGACAATATCAGGTGTATTCAGCGATAATCAAGTTTAGTCAGTGCAAGATACTTCATTCAAAGCTGAATAGACAAATAAGTTTTGGACAAAAATACAGGCCTACATGTAATTTCAAAACCAACATTATAAATCAGTATATGGTGCTTATTAATGTATTCTGTACAACAACGTGCTCTGATGTTCTACATCCAATCGAGTAATAAATTACACCTATTCAATAATACATACATGTCCATCATAGGTCTATAGTTGATGGAGACCCATCAATTTCAGACAGATCTACATTTTGAACGTTTCTATGGATTGATAATAATGCGAACATTCATACGAGGCAAAAAAAATCATTACTAAGTTGGCATCTTCATGTCACAGTGCGTGATGCAATATCATTAATCTTCTTTTGAAGGGGGCAACCTTTATTTTCCTTACAAAGAAACTAACCAAAGGTCCCCCTTCCATTGTTACGATCCATAGGGGACTATCTGAGGCAAATGTAAGGACCAATCATGGTGAACAACAGGCAGAGAAAAGAGAAGGTCACTCTAAGAACCCACTTCAATGGAACAGCGTCGTTTGCAAGAAACATTCAGGGTGTAATAATGTTTAAGGTAAACTACACTGAAGGCTAGGTACTCCACATCAAGTCCTTGATTATTTTCAGGTGAAAATCTAACATGTCCAATCGATGCACTTGACCAAAGGCCCGTGATAAAGTATGAGTATGGTTGACAAAATATATACATAATAATGTCCTATTCACAACAAAATAAATGAATAATTATAAAGACCCTATTGCACACGAGATTCATCATGACACTTTTTTTGTATGCATCATTGCAACTGTGGAAGTGTTGTTGTCATTAATTTTGCTTATGTTAAAGGTGCTCTAGAAAAGATTATTGAACTACTTTATCATGACCATGTTGTTAAAGTTACATACAGCCTGCCCTTGTAGATTCATACTTTGTTTCCTTGGACTAAAATGAAATAGGTTAGTGTATTACTTAAACATTATTAAAGCCACAGTGAAGGCACGCTCCAGTTTTTCTTTTAAGGTCATTCTCTTTTGAATGTCCACACAATGTAAACAGGACTATGAATAAGGATTATGTTGGCCTACATTACACAGACAAATGACCAATTGGGCTTCAATCAATGTAGTGTCCATCACAACATGGAAAACTGTATCAAGTTTTGGTTATACAGTGCTGGCCTGCTGTACAAACATCATTTTCTAGAACACGACTATTATTTCCTCTGCCAGATGGAGTGTGGTCTTTTTCGCATGCATGTACATGTAGATGTAGTAGGCCTACAATGTACATGCATGTAGCTTTTTAGGGAGTTTATTCATCTACACAACAGCCAATTTATGAATCTCTTGCCACACTGTGGTACCTAACATTCTGGCATTCAACAGCTACCTGTTCATTGAGAAAGTTCCACTTGCAATATGATGGAGGGGGGTAGAGGAGGAGGGGGGGGGGGACTGGGAGAGGGAGGAGGAAAAAGGCAACTTGATGCTGGCAGATCGGACTTGCCCTATAAATGCCAGCATCAAGTTGAATTTGAAGCTAAGAAATGTCGCTTACATTAACCCTATTCAGACCAACCCATAGCCCCCCCCCCCCCCAATTTTCACTGAATCCTAAGTTTAGACAGATAGTCTTGCAAAAATGTGGAATAAAAAAGAGGGGGGAAATCTTTCACTAGCTGCCATATCTAAATGTCATCCAATATCACATGCAATAAGATTCAAGACTGAACAAGACAAAATGCTGTCTAAAGGGACAACTCCCATTCCTATGCCATGCACAGAACGTGCTATCCCATTCTTGTTCCAACAATGGTTTCTTCCTTTGTATTGATCTGTCCCTTACAATACTGTATTTGTGATAGACCCTCTCGTATTTTTATCCCCCATTTATTGGTTCAAAGGATTTTGGTAAGAGAGGAACACTGGACATTATCTCTCGATCCCTAGACTATCCAAATACAATAGTCCAGGTGCAGATAAACAAACACATGGGTTGCTCTCTGACAGTTAAATTAAAATGAGCAAGACAGTCCAGTTATTGTTGACTTCTCCACAAAATAACCCCATGTGCTTAAATAAGAAAGTGACACGGGGCAAAGAAAGAATTATTTAAAAATTTGTTTTTAAAAAAGACTATAAATCATACATATTATAAAATAAAAATTATAATTGAAACGAATTATGAGAAGAGGAGGAAGAAGAAGGGAGGGGGGGGGGGAGGAACATTGTTTTCAAATCCAGGTACGGTGCCAAATGATGACACCTGTCACCTCGCCCCTTTCTCCAGTAGAAAAAAAAAATCGTACCACAAATCTAGGACCACAAATGTAGTACATAATTTTCATGCAAGAATATCTCAATTCTGGTGACCCAAAGGGTGATCTTACAATCTGTTTGAAATATTTGAAAAAAGAAGAAATCATCATCTCCTAAAACATGTTGACAACCTACAATTGCAAATTGCAAAACACTCGGTCAAGAGTACTACGAGAACGAGCCTAGCTTATACACGCGTAACAATAAGCATGTAAGCCATTCATGCAAAGCCGAAAACGTGGAGGAGATCGAGAGAGTGCAAACAAGTTTGAACCAGCTGTCCGATTGCTGGCTCATGAACGATGGTGCACAGAATAATACACGTGGACTTTGGAGTTTAAGTCCCATACGTACATGACATATGTGGATATATGTTTTAAACATTAAATACACATGGGATAAATCAGTTAACTATAAAAGTTGGAATCATCGAAAAGTTGATGAACTACTAGAAATGCTAGTTACAGGTGCAGCTAAATAAATTAAAAAAATTGTCTTTGTGATTTAGATGCGTAGGCTACGTACATGTATTCATGTAACGCATATTTTGGAATCTTGATGGGAGAAATAAACTTGTTTACTCTTCATAGCATATAAATATCTCGAGCTAAAAACAAAAATATATGGGTCAAATACGCTTATCAGATAAACCATGTACATGTGTATTACAGAAGAACTGTACAACATGTGACAATCACCTTCCCAGGGTCCTCCCCATTTGTCAATGCATATTTAATGTGACCCAAGGAGGCAGCCAATGGGAGCACGCTTTCGCTAACCGCTCATTGGTGGAAGCCGCCACACAATTTGCATTGCCTCATTACTATTACAGGCGCATGCTCAGATGCGACAGCTGGGCTGATTGTATGCTAATGAAGGCAATTCTGTTCTCACGGGGGTGGAGCTTGGATCAAAGGGGGTTTTCAATAACCTGTTTATTCTTGGATTTGAATGGGGAGTCAGTGACCGTTAAAGGCACACGCTAGGCATTTAAAACTTATTGCAGTGTTTTGTGTGTAAAAAAACGTGTGTGTACATGTCAAGCATACATTCTGGCCATATACAAACAATAACCTACGAAGGGCTTGTAGTAAACAACTTTTCGTACAAAGAAGAAATGTTATGTTTTGAGATTTAGGACAAGTGTGTGCAGGTTAGCGGCCAGGCCTGCACAAGTACAATTCGTGAATTACAACATACATCGTACCAAGTATGCAATGCATTGGGAAACCCCTCTTGAGCAATGTCATGAAATTTGTAACCACTATTCTAGTTTTCTAAAAATATCTTTGTAAAGATGTTGAAGTATTGCAGATCAAATTTGTTTTGTTCTCAAAGCTGGATAGCTTTTGGAAGACATGTTGAGAAACTAAAAATAATATTGCCCTTGATACATTTTTGGCAATGAAAATTGAAATACCTAGTGCCTGACTGCCTTTGATGGACAATGCTCATATTTTTCTGTTATTATGTTTTAAATAGACAACATGCAATCTTCATCTTACCATTTTTAATGTAAGACACTCGCCCTCACAAAATACACGAGCCTATCATTATGAGCTTACCATCTTGTACTAGTTGTAGCAGCTGGAATTTTGATCACAAGATAATTCAATGTCTTCTTCAATATTTGAACATGTACATGTACCTACTCCACTCTTTAGGCACCATATTATAGTTTAACTTTTAAAGAAAATATCTTCCAATTGATTCAAAGAAATTATCCTACTTTATTATTCAGGACAGAATATTTAGTTGTTTACTAGATAGACCTACTGCTAGCTTAACCTTCCCTTAACCTCACATAATTTGAAGACAATTAACCTTGCAATGTAGTATCCAATTAATGGTATTGATTTCAAATTCATAACTCTCACAGGATGCCAGGACCATAAACAAGCCAAAAAATTACAACTGAGAAACTAGTGCTTTAGTTCAGCCTTCAGGTGTTAAGGTCAACATTATTACTAGTATAATACATGTCTTTCGCCTTCCTTATTTTTTGGTTTGTTTTTGAAGTAAATGAGGGCTTCAAAAAACTCCATAATGATGATTTATCAAAATGTTTAAGTCCTCGTATTTGTCAGGTCATCTACTTGGTACTTACAATATTAAACTGAAGCTATAACACTTAAAATGACCATGAATAAAATGCAATTAACATAAATAACACAATTTTAACCGTTACAAAATATATGGGTGTCATCTAACGCAGGTCTACACACATACAAACAAGAATCTTGCAAACAAAATAGAATTAAAGAAATAAATCATTAAAAATTAAATTTAACAAATTGTATGGTATGCCTTTTGACAGATCCCCCAAATACAATTTACACTGTAGGCATGTCATGATGTGGGCAACAATGTAGGTCACCAACTCATTGTTTATGAACAACAAGGACTTTGTACCTAAACAAAGGTAGTTGTAGCCCATGTCGAATTACATGGACACAAAATTATCAGCATAACTGTATTGACATTATTGTAATCCAACCCTTGGTTTACATCTTAATGAGGTGTATTATGATCAAAGTAACTGATAAGGATGACTGGGAAATGTGCCTGTTTTGCAAGTCATGAGAAAGTTTGGAAATTTATTGACAAACATGATCTAGATCTAGTAGAATGCTAGACAACTTAAAAGTTCATTGGATGTACATATGTAGAAGTAACCCAATGCATTAAGGATACCAATGAAAACAAATTATGCATATATTTTCTAGTCTACATCATCATTACAAGATGAATTTCTTTGAAATTTCAGATCTTGTTCAACAAACTAAACTAAGAATAAGATTTTTCTGATGAAACCAAAGAGGATCCAGATATACGAGTATGAATACACTTAACAGATGGTTTCCTTTACTTGTGACTTGTCTTTTTAAAAATTATTTTAGGCTTTAATTCTTCCAGTTCCAAAATCAATTGTCGATGAGCTACTGACACTGACATGACAGTACCGACTACTGGACTTTTACGGCTTACAAATACAATAACAAGTAACAACATGTCTACAGACAGTGGCATAGTTCTACACTTGCAATTGTATTTCACTATTATTTGCATGATTATAGTTTATACAAATTTTGTCAATGCCATCAGGAGTTGGGATTGGATCCAATCTAAACTCCCTGGTGCTATTCAGCCAGGTTTTAACAACAGAACATGTTGAACAAAGAATTTGCAAGTGAAAATGCGATGAGATGGATCATATGACATGGGCAAATCTGAATCCGAATAACGAGTCAGATGGGTAAAATATATTTACTCAAAACATTAAACATCATATTACAAAGGAAATGATCAATGGTTGTACAGCTATAACACGATAAAAAAGAATTAGGTAGCCTATCTGTAACAGAACCGACAAGATGTGTTGTTACACTGCAGTCCCACCTGAAGTTGAACAAGTTAGTGTGAGACTGCGAGTACGAAAATGAATTCACTCAGAAAAGAACAAAATTTGACAAGATGTTCAGACTAAGTACATCTTTAACATGACCTGAAATTTATTTTAAAAATACATTTATACTTAAACAGTGTTTGAATGAAGATATAAGAGTTCTCATCTTACCTGAGCATAATGAAAAAGCTGAGAAAATACAGCAAGAAAGACTGTTGGTAAAAATTGAATATGTACACCCATCCTGCTAGTGCTTCCAGAAAACAGCTGATTGCAGTGGCTCGCCATTTCCTCACACTGCCTCGCTATTGCTAGCTGGCTTGCAACAGCTGATTGCTAGCTGGGTAACCAGCTAAATCCAACTCGAGCTCGCTCAATGGCTGCGAAACGTGACCTGCATTGCTTCCTCATTCGGCAATGGGGTTTCTACTTTTCGAAATCTTCGTTTCGTATCATAAAAAATGGCTTATATTCTAAAAAATGATGTTTTAATTATTATTCTAACATAATGTGGACTGGATGGATAAAATGTGAGCCTTAAACTACCACAATTATTATTGAAGATGCTATATGCACAGATATGTTATAAATAACCCCCTATTTCAAATGCACTCGCCCAAATCATCCCACCGCATTGTACTCGTTGTTCAACGTGGTTGCCTGGCCTGCGGTTTTTAAATCTTGAATAATTAATAAGCCGAGCCCCCGTTATGCAAATTTCCAAACTTGTTGCGAGGGCAGCCTAGCTCGCTCGTACCGTACGTTGTAAGCATGCAATCCAGTGACGTGACTTGACTTGTCAGAAATCGAATTTCGTAAACAACTTTTGCGCATGCGTTAGAGGTTCGTGCGGTAAACTTTTTTTGATACGCCTTCTTCTCGTCGACCATGCATGTTCGCATTTAAAGGGCCACAAGAAATTGATTCGTCAAATGAAAATCTGCAATTATTCACATTAAAAATAAAGCCCTATATTTCACCAGGGACGTGAGACTATTTCTCACCTGAATGTGTAACTCCTTGGTTTGACCATACGGTAGCTAGGGTCCATGATTTGACCAACATAAAAGGTATAGGTTAGCAAATTCAGGCGAATGCTAGTTTTCTGATTTTATTTGTTGCTGTATTTGAATAATAATAAGAAAATAATTGATTGACAAAATATATTGAGAACAAATACATTTGACAATATTAATCCCCCAATAAAATGCCCCCCCCCCCGCCCCCCCCCCCCCCCATCTCGATCTCGATCTTCCCCATTCACTTCTTTAAATGTAACATGCAGAGAGTAAATCGCGGAATCAAAATTTGTTATCTCCAGAATAATGATTATGGGACATTTTGATTATCAAGCCAAAAGGCCAAAGAAATCTACAGTGAGCCCTCTGTGTTGACTGTGAGGAAAGTTATTCGATTGACACAACTCACTCCCCACTAGGTCAATGCTCACACTACAACTCTAGATACAGTCAAACTACCCTCGGAAGAGGTTCCATAACAAATTGCAGCCTATAATTGCAATTGCACAGGCGCGTAGCCAGGGGGGGGGGGGGGGACGGTGGGGGCGGTCGCCACCCAAAAAAAAAACGCCGGCCAAAAAAAAAAAAAAGGAAGAGAAAGAGAAGAAAAAAAGTAAGAGGACGTAGGAAGAAAAAGGGAAAGGAGTCGAAAACGGTACAACGAATCGTCTTCTTTCTCTAATAATGATGAAACGCCAAAGCTTCCGCGCTTCGCGCGGAACGGGGAAAATTTAGTTCAAATTAAGGATTAAGAGTCGAGAACGGAACAAAGAATCGTCTTCTTTCTCTAATAATTTAATGAAACGTCAACGCTTCCGCGCTTCGAAAGAGGGGGACTGAATACAGATAAGGATTAATGGTCGGGAAAGGTACAACGAATCGTCTTCTTTGTCTGATAATACGTCAAAGCTTCCGCGCTTCGCGCAGGAGGAGGGGGGGGGGGGCTGAATTCAGACAAGGATTAAGAGTCGAGAACGGTACTTCGAGTCGTCTTCTTTCTCTAATAATTTAATGAAACTTCAAAGTTTCCGCGCTTCGCGCATGAGGGGGACTGAATACAGATAAGAATTAAGGGTCGAGAAAGGTACAACGAATCGTCTTCTTTGTCTAATACTACGTCAAATTAAGCTTCCGCGCTATGCGCAGGAGGGGCGGACTGAATGCAGACAAGGATTATAAGTCGGGAAAGGTACAACGAATCGTCTTCTTTGTCTGATAATAGCTTCGTATCAAATCCTATGGGGAAACTCCCCCCTCTCTGCACCCACCCCCTAGGCATGGAGAGTTGTCCACAGATGATTTCATCAAATTGAATACCACCCTCTAGTGACTAGTCATTTCAAAAAGCACTAACTTCCTTATTCCTTGCCCGATTTTATTCAAATTTTCACTGATTTTATTCAAATCTTTTAAACTTTACAATAAAAGAAACTTAGTATGAAGGTTTTGGTTCCCTTTAAGTAATTCGGACGCTTCGCGTGCTCACTACGCCCCCCCCCCCTAAAATGAAATCCTGGCTACACGCTTGCAATTGCATAACTGTGTGTCCTACCTATAGCAACAATTAATGTATGCACTTCGCATTCTGACTATATTGAAATATTATCCATACTGACAGGTGAATGAAATAATTTGTAACATGGCAATTAAACAAAATTATGCATTAGATTAATAACGAAAATGGTCGTGAAGTGTGACGTCATCAAAAATCTATTTTTAGAATTTCTCAATTTTTTCTTCATATTCCGAAAGAACATCAAAAATAATGTCCAAATGTCGAAAACCAATTGAATATGCTAAGTATTGGCTGAGATATGACCATCTGAATGAATATATGTCCTATGGGAACTCAGTGTTATATGCTCTGGCTCCTAACCATTAGGAGCCAGAGCATATAACACTGAATTCCTCATAATTTTTGGGGAGTATATTTATTCAGATGGTCATATCTCACCCAATACTTAACATATTCAATTGGTTTTCGACATTTGGACATCATTTTTGATGTTCTTTCGGAATATGAAGAAAAAAATTGAGAAATTCTAAAAATGATTTTTATGACGTCACGGCTTCGGTATACTCTATTGAGCCTCAAGTGAGATTTAGGAGTATCACGTCAGGATGGAAAAAACAAAAATCTAAAGATACCCAGTATCCTTTGGACCCGGCTCTCTGCCGGTTCTATACAGGGGCGTCGCCAAAGGGGGGGGGGGGGGTGTGGGGGTGCGACACCCCCCCCACCTGTCAGGATATTGTCGGTAAAATTGCGCTGCCGTCGGGAAAAAAGAAAAAAGGGGGAGGGAAAAAAAGAGAGGGAAAAAAAGAAAAGGAAAAGAAAAGAAAGAAAGGGGAAAAAAAAAAAAGAAGAAAAAAAGAGAAAAAAGAAAAAGAGGGAGGAGAGGAAAGAAAGGAAAAAAAAAGAAAAGAAAGAAAAGGAAAAAAAGAAGAAAAAAGAGAAAAAGGGAAACAAAAGAAACGGGGGATGAAAGAGAGGGGAGGTAAGAGTCTGAGAGAGGAGGAGTGGGAGTAAAAGAGAGAAGGGGGTTGTTGGGTGGAGTCGTCTCGTCGAGAGAGCAAGAAAAACATGGGTAAATATGTTGCTGCGTCGGGTCAGCTGTGTCGGTATTCTTGCTCGATCCTCGTGTACTATCAATGCAGAAGTTTGAAGTCGGTGAGATGTATATTGTCGGTCGGCCGACATGTTTTTTTTCCCTACGTACTGTGACTTTGTATCCGCTGTGACGACTTCGAGAGTGACTACAACTACAATACTTGTATTTTCTCGCAGTTTCACTTTTCTATAATATAAGCTAAAGAAATCAGAGGTTTAACATTTTCGGGAAACTAAATTCAAACAAAATTTAAGAGTCAACAACGGTACGACGAATCGTCTTCCTTTCTCTATATTGTGATTAAACGCCAAAAATTCCGCGCTTCGCGAGGAAGGGAAACACTTTATTTAGCCGAGTCGAGAACGGTACAACGAATCGTGTTCTTTCTCTAATAATTTAAAGAAACGTCAAAGCTTCCGCGCTTCGCGCGAGAGGGGGAAACTGAGTTCAGACAAAATTAATGGGGCTTATTAAGAGTCGAGAACGGTACAACGAATCGTGTTCTTTCTCTAATAATTTAAGGAAACGTCAAAGGTTCCGCGCTTCGCGCGAGAGGGAGAAACGGAATTCAGATGAATAGGGCTGATTAGAGTCGAAAACGGTACGATGAATCGTCTTCCTTTCTCTGTATTGTGATTAAACGCCCAAAATTTTGCGCTTCGCGCGGAAAGGGAAACTCTACATTTAGACAAGTCGAGAACGGAACAACGAATCGTGTTCTTTCTCTAATAATTTAAGGAAAGCGTCAAGGAAGAAACTGAATTCAGATTAATAGGGCTTATTAAGAGTCGAAAACGGTACAACGAATCGTCTTCTTTCTCTAATAATTTAAGGAAACTTCAAAGGTTCCGCGCTTCGTGCGAGAGGGAGGAACTGAATTCAGATGAATAGGGCTTAATAAGAGTCGAAAACGGTACGACGAATCGTCTTCCTTTCTCTATATTATAAAATGCCAAAAATCCCGCGCTTTGCGCGGAAGGAGAAAATTGTATTTAGACGAATCGAAAACGGTACAACGAATCGTCTTCTTTCTCTATTAATTTAAGGAAACGTCAAAGCTTCCGCGCTTCGCGCTAAAAGGGAAAATGAATTCAGACAATTAGGGCTTATTAAGAGTCGAAAACGGTACAACGAATCGTCTTCTTTCTCTAATAATTTAAGGAAACGTCAAAGGTTCCGTACTTTGCGCGGGAGGTAGAAACTGAATTCAGATGAGGGGCTCATTAAGAGTCGAAAACGGTACAACGAATCGTCTTCTTTCTCTAATAATTTAAGGAAACGTCAAAGGTTCCGCGCTTCGCGCGAGAGGGAGAAACTGAATGATTAGGGCTTTTTAAGAGTCGAAAACGATACATCGAATCGTCCTCTTTCTCTAATAATTTAAGGAAACGTCAAAGGTTCCGCGCTTCGCGCGAGAGGGAGAAACTGAATTCAGATGAATTGGGCTTAATTAGAGTCCAAAACGGTACGACGAATCGTCTTCATTTCTCTATATTGTGAAATGCCAAAAACTCCACGCTTTGCGCGGAAGGGGAAAACGTCATTTAGACGAGTCGAGAACGGTTCAACGAATCGTCTTCTTTCTCTAATAATGTAAGGAAACGTCAAAGCTTTCGCGCTTCGCGCGGAAGGAGGGGGGGGGGGGTATTCATTCAGACAAGGATAAACAGTCGAGAACGGTACAATAAAATCGTCTTCTTTTCCTAATAATTTAAGGAAACGTCTAAGATTCCGCGCTTCGCGCGAGAGGCCTATCCGCTCTTTTAAGTGATTCGGTTGCTCACTACCACCCCTCCCTTAAATAATATCCTAGTTTTGCGCCTGCATTAAAATATATAGCTATGATGCTGACTAAGTTGACGAAATAATTCGTATATTTTTGTTGTCGAGGAAAATGACCATTTGCGCATACGCAAGTACTATAGATAGTCCATAGGAAAAACAATTTAGCCTTCGGCCCCAGGTTTATAGGGTAAAATTTGTAGATATTGGACATTTAATTTTGTCGGTAATTGGTGGCTAGTTTTGTCGGTAATCGTTGACCTCTACACCCCCCACTGAAAAAGGTCTAGCGACGCCCCTGGTTCTATATAGTTGTAAATAAAATATAGATTTGAGAATAATGATAACAATAACAATGTTGTTGTTGATGATGATGATAGTGATGATGATGTCATGATGTTCCTGATGATAACAATGATGTCGATGATAAAAAAATAAAACCATATCATTAATAATTTTAAAAGGTATAATGCTAGTAGTAGTAATGATGACTATAAGTATTATGATATTTATGATGAATATAATTTTCACTACCAGATGCTTTTATTTGGGTTACTGTCTGATTTTATATGGGAATCCACTGTTAGTACACGAAATGCGAAATAATAGAATAACGAATTAAAAAACAAAGTTTATGTTCCAGCTCAGGAGCGGCAATAAGCGGGGGGGGGGGTGTAGTGAGCACTAACAATATTGTTTTGCTCGATGGGGGGGGGGTGGGGGGGGGGGTAGGTGGTAGTGCGCACTGTTTTTTTTTTTACTCTTCATCATTTTTTTTTAATGAAAAAATTTAGCAAGTTGATGATATCGCTCTTCTCGTAAAAACTATATTTTCTGCTCGTTTTTACCTCGAATAATTGTTTTTATAATGTTCACAATAGGTTGAACTATACGACCTAGGGGTGGCATATTGTCGTGAGCTACTGAACATTGAACAAAACTTTGTCATCAAACAATGTAGGCCTATACACCTATACAGGCGGCGGAGGGCAATTAAAATTCAAATGTGGTTTATTTATAATTCGATTCCAATGATTTAACAATTTTACTAAAATAACATGATTTTTCAGTTGTTTTTTAAACTTATTTAGGTCTACTATAGATCAAACGGGAGGGGAGGGACCGGTCCATAGACGATCCCTATAAATAAAGTAATATGTCAATACGCACCACTTTATGAAAGGACACCTTTTTTTTCTTCTTCATCACGGAATATGAATAATGGTCAATTTTACCTTGGACCTGGGAGGCTGGGGCAAATAAACCATGTATCTAAGATCTTTTTTCTTTTATCCTCCCCAAATATTCTTAAAATAATTATGCATATTGAAATAAATGTTTTTAAAATAAATTGCGAAGAGCATGCCACCACAATGTTATCACTTCAAGTTAATAAAAAGCTAAAGGCATAAATATTCTTGATGAATAATTATGAACACCCAATTCCCCCAAAACGACAACAAAAAACTTGGAATGACCATATCAAAAGTTATCCGGCCCCTCACTGCAAAAGTTGGTGAAGAGAAAATATATATTCTTATCTTTATTGTCTATAACTCATTATAAATATGATTTATTTTTTCTTGACATTCCAAGCTACTAAAATGTTCTTCCAAATTGCTAATTGTTTCAAGAAAATCTACTCGTAAATCTTTATATTTATCACATTTCCTAATTATATAGATTTCATCACCTACTAAATTCATATTGCAGTCTTCACAGAATCGTAGATTAGGAGGACGTTTTACTGGTCTTTTATATCTTCCCGTTTCTAAGGGTAAGTTGTGTGCGGTCAGTCAGATATTTTTTTTAAATTTATATTTGGTATATGAGATAAGTACTTTCCTTGCTTTTTTTTTTTTTTTAATGTCTGATGGTTCTGATTTATTTTCCTTAGTTTACGGGTATCCCTATCAATAAAATAAATCCAGTTTTAACGTGCATCAATTCTTTTTTTCCATACAAAGTAGTACGTCCAGGGCTCGACAAAATCTTTGTGAGAAATTGGTATATTCTCAGGTTCCAATACGGACTCATTTCCATTATTACAAATATTGAGAGACCAAAGATATCACGAATTAACATAACTTTGATCGTTATTTACTACTTTTTTGTTTTCTTCAAAGGATCATTTTCATCCAAAATTTCATATTCTTATCCAATATTTGAGCATGTTTATTGCAATTTGAAAATAAAGTTGAGGATACCTTTCAACGAAATTTTTGAGACCAACAAAAATATGTCTTCTTACCCCCTCCCCTCCCCCCCCCCCCCCCACTTATTTAGCGGCTGGCTGAGTCGTTGCGAAATTTTCGGCGTGATTTTCAAAATTTAACCCCCCCCCCCCCCCCCCATACGCGCCTGACCGAATATGTACTTTCTCAAAATCGATTTTCATAATAAAGTCCTGTTTTCATATTTGAAGAATTTTGGCACCCCACATTTCTGATCCATATCTATTTTTTTTTTCTTATGACAGATAAGGGACACGCTCGCACGCGCTCGCACGCAAAACGTCCGGCATATTGCAACGTGAGTACCGTATCGTCTACCTAGCTAGCTTACTACGAAAACTAAATTTGGGTAAAAATCGAAGAACGAAATCAAAATGTCTTCACGCTACGGGAGTCGACCGCCTAACACATCACTTTATGTCCGAAATTTACCGGATGATGTCAGGTAAGGCGAAGGTGAAAGTAATGTAACGTATGTATGTTTGTTGGTGAACTATGAATTGAGTGGAATTATCATTTGAGAGGTACATAACTCTTGTTTGAAGCTAAATCATGTCTTCGAGGACAAAGCCTGCATATCGTCCATGTACATGATGTACGTGCGTAACCGCAGCTCGGCCGTGCTAAAGCGCCGAGTCGAGGCTAGCGTGCATTGCAAAGTTGCACATCATGCGCTTGTGTGTGTATGTGTGTGGCCTAGCCTTAAGGGCTCCCTTGAAATGTTTTTTATGATATTATTCAAGGGAGCCTTAACTGGCTCCCATACCCCTGCACGGAGAGGCATGTAAACAAAACCCAAAAGTGGTCCAAAATCACACTTTCGCGCACTCGACCAATATTGGACAGTGGCTTTGATAAATTTTGTCGTAATTTTGGTCTTAATTACCGCCTTAATTTCAAAATCGGATCTAAAAATAACAAAATAAGAGCAATTTTCTTACCAGACCGATACAGCTCAGCTCCCTTTTCACGTGTACCGTGTGAATTCACGATGTCTACACAATGGTGATGACCTCTGACTGGCACTTCGTAAATGTGCTGCTTCCGTATAATGCGCTGAATTACACTCATACAGCGCATTATACGGAAGCAGCACAATTTACCCACAATTACGGAAGTGCCAGTCAGAGGTCATCACCATTGTGTAGACATCGTGAATTCACACGGTACACGTGAAAAGGGAGCTGAGCTGTATCGGTCTGGTAAGAAAATTGCTCTTATTTTGTTATTTTTAGATCCGATTTTGAAATTAAGGCGGTAATTAAGACCAAAATTACGACAAAATTTATCAAAGCCACTGTCCAATATTGGTCGAGTGCGCGAAAGTGTGATTTTGGACCACTTTTGGGTTTTGTTTACATGCCTCTCCGTGCAGGGGTATGGGAGCCATTCCCTTGAATAATATCATAAAAAACATTTCAAGGGAGCCCTTAAGGCTAGTGTGGCCTAGGTGCATGTGCACTGCCGCTCCAAATGGTTAACATATGGATCTAACTAGCCTCAAGGGCAAGGTGATAATATGACCAAAATCTTCAATATCTGATTTATAGACAATAGGGGTGCTGGTCCCAGAAGAATAAGGATCGGCTTTGTATTAAAACAGTGACTCTAGTGACAGATGCATCCGCAAAAAATACAGATCATCCGCACTTTCACAGACGTTTCAGGTCTAACTTAGATTTCTAGATCTACTTCCGATCTGCGCATTGGCGATGCGAAAAACAGATTCTGTGATGATTTTCTTGATGCATTTTACATTAATGTTGTAGAGAGACTTTCATGTTATGAGCGATACATCCTCGGGAAGACAGACGGTGTGAACTGGGGTTATTTTCTAATGCGGAATTCGTTTTTTGCATCGCCAGCTCCGGGAACCCAAAACCTGCAGAGCGCCGATGTAAAGGAGTTGGGCTAACTCCGACCAAAGACAACTCGGCCCAGCCGCAAAAACAGTCAGATTTTGCAGGGTTAGGGTTAGGGTAGAATGACAAAAACTGACTGTTTTTGCAGCTTGGCCGAGTTGTCTTTGGTCCGAGTTAGCCCGGATTCGATGAAAAAAAACATCTGTGAAAATGCAGACTATCCTTTTTATAGAACGCAAAGTGTGCACGTTAACAAGGATATCATATATCCTCGTTCTCGGAGTAGCGTCGGTACTGATAGAGGGTTGTTCCGCTGAGATTACATCTGGGGCTTTTTCTCGAAACCGTCATAATATGAGGGCGTCTATGTAGAAACTTGACGTAGACCAAGCTTAATTTATTAACTAAACACAGCAAGGCTAGCATCTGATTTGAGACTTTAGGAGAGTACTGGCGTTTATGTTCACCAGCTTTATTCAACAGTAAATGAAAATACAGTAACGTTCACTCTTCATCAGCTACTCTGCATGTTTTTTTCATTTTTTTGTTTCATGCTTTTATATGCTCATTCTTCTTTGGGATATGACGGATATCTGTCTTTCGTATTTATCCTGGGTCTTTAACTTGCTATTTTTTCAATCTTGCTATTATTTATCACTATAGCCGGGCAGAAGACATGAGGAACTTGTTCGGCAAGTATGGCCCTATTAGTGACATCTACATACCTTTGGACTACTATACCAGGGAACCCAGGGGCTTTGCCTATGTCCAATATCCTTATTCAGTCGCCTTGCAGTGATCTTCCTTCTGCTATGCCTGTATGAGCATTTAGTATGGAGTCAGTCAATGTAATAACAAATTCTGGTCAAGGATATAAAAGATTGGGGGAATAAAATATATTTGTTGCTCACATATATATCTGTCTATCAAAAGTTTTGCTTTCAAAAATGGCATAATAAATTATCAAGCATTAGATGTGATCTGTGACATAAATTTATGATTACTTTGCCTTCAAAACATTCCCATAGGCTTTGACCAGACTTTCTCTTGCTCTGATTTTCCTCCAATACTATTCATTATCTTCAATATTTTACACATGTTCATAACTTTTCCTTATTTATTTGATTATTATCTTTTTTAGAAATAAATGTATTTGTTTGATACTTTGAAATCTTTAATTGGTTTCCAAATGGGGAAAATGCAATAAAAGTATAAATCATTTTGAGATTGCAGAATAAAGAATATTTCCACCAGTCTAACTATTCCAATTACTTGGGGTCCTTGGTTGATTTGCTCTTGTAACTTCTGAAATATTCCCAATCAAAATCATAATTACTCAAAACTTTACTGTGATTGATTTGAGACTGTGGATTGGACAATATTTAAAACCTCTTGAGAAATAAAAAAACGTCACTTACAATGTATTCAAAATTCAAATATTACATGTTGTAATGTAATGCACTATAGAAACATCATTTTGTCATCTCATCTAATTGTCGATTCTTGTAAATATTGAACTAACCTTTCTCATTATTTAGAATTTAGTAATAATGCATTCATTAAGTTTTACCACTAGTGTTAATAAAAATCTGAAACTCATAATGGTGTGAATTTGAAAAAAAACGTTTACACACAAGCTGTAGACTGCATGAACTTGTGACACCTTACTTTCCATCATTTTGAGTGCCATTTTAATTTTTAATTTTGTTTGAGTTTTTTTATTCAATTCCCTAACATTTATTTTCTGCCTGTACCCATTTTGTTTAACCCCTCATTTCATACTAATATTTTTTGTATATAAATGCTTCATGTTGAACTGTTGAAGTGGTTTGAAGGACAAAAAATTGATGAATTTTTTTGAAATTTGTTCATTCTTAATGGCGGACAGGTTAACGATTTTAATCAATTTCATCATCCTTAGGCTAAAAAAAAAGATGTTGTATTAAATGTATTGCCCTTTGCCACCGACCCAAAATCTTGAAATCTACGGTCGGCTTTTTTTTTTATAGTTATTTTTTTGTTACCGTTTTTTAGAAGAAAAAAAATGTGTTAAGCATTCAAAACTGAGATATATTAGCCAAAGAGGGAGTAAAAAAAAGAAAAAGATTTCTGACCGACCGACCCATGTTTTGGCACGCACCTACATGTAAAGGGCAATACAACTTTTTTTTTTTTTAGGCCTTATTTTCTTCAAAAGTTTTATTATTTATATTTTTGTTAACAGTATGTGATGCTTTTTTTTTTAAACACATGATTTATGCTATTTCCTAATGTAGGTAGGTTAACATGAGTTTGTGTTTTGTCTTTGCTCTGTGTCACAGTTAGAGCACAAGCCAAGTCTTTTCAAGTTCAAGTTCAAGTTCAAGCACATTCAAGTTCTAGTGTTCCAAGTTCAAGTTCTTGGTAGTCATGGCAAGACAAGTCGAGCCATAGTTGATTCAAGACAAACCGCTCAACAGCCACGGTGTGATATCACGGTGAACCGATGAAAGTTATAATGTAAATTGATCATCCCTATCAATTCTAACTTACCTAATTCCTTACTCATCTTTTAACAACCAAACTATTTAGAATGTAGATGATTTGGTGATCAGAGGAAATAGCAACAGTCAATGAAACCCCAACTTATTTATGATCTTTATAATAACCAAGGTTTCGTGAAATATTTCTGGCAAACTTGAATGGAAATCCATTCCTTTTTAGCTAATTTGATACTAATTTGATGTCGTCCTATGACCATCCTATTATTTAACTTTTTCTTCTAATTGAACTACTTTTAAAAATGATGAAAATCCTTATTCTTTTTTTGCTATTCTGACAACCTAGCCCATTGGGGAAAAAATAACATCTTCTTTTAGATGCATAGTCGTATAATCAAGGCTTTTATTGATAGGGAAAAACAAAAACGGTGAGAAGCAATTTTGAGGTATCAAATACAAGTCTTTCCATAAGTTGATATGCTGTCATAATTTTCATGATAGGTTGATGAACTGTTTGATAATCTTCCATCTGTTCACCTTTTACATCCATGCCAAAAGGGCTCAAGTCAAGCCAACCGTCCAAGCACTACCAAGTCACATAAAACAACCAAGACTACTTTGGCTATCGATTTATGTACCAATGCAAGTCAACACAAGCAAGCAAGCAAGCAAAACAAGCTTCAGTGTACACAGAGTTTAAAGGGACAAGTCAAGACACCTCAAGTCACCAAAAGAAAAGAATTAAAAGATCACAAGAGTCACAAGTTGTTGATTTCACAAGCCTGATGTCAAGACAAGCATGGGGGACATCAGCCAATCATGGGCATGATCCACTTGTCACATGATGTCAAGGTCATCTGCTGATTGGCTGGCTGGCTCGCTCTTGTGATGTTATAACCCATGCTTCTCTTTAAAAGTCAAGTTTTCAAGTTTCAAGAAGGTAGAGTATCCTATTGGAAAAACAACAACATAGTCTAAACTAACACTCGCAATGTATCAATTACTACTTTTGTACATGTTGTATACCATTTCACATCGTTTTGAACTACAGTTGTAGTCACATCACTTTTGGAAAGATTACATGTTTTTTTTTTTAGTACAATTTCTAACTTGAAAGAATGTGTAATTTCATTATGATTTGACAGGAGTTCAGTAAAGGAAAGAACGAAATGGTTATTTTCTACCATTGCCTGTTGGAAATAAGTTCTTTCACATGCACATGTTTGCATATGACCCTACTTTCTGTAGATAAAACATCTTTGGTCGTGTCTACAATTATAATTTTCTTGCCATTTTATCAGCTAATGATATTAAAGAAACGGATATAAATGTATAGTTCAGGGCCGGTATTCACTTCAATACTTGACTAAGTAAGTGGCTAAGCTAAGAAGTTTACTTATCTCGTATTCAAGTCGTATTTTAGACTTTTACTTACCTGAGACAAGATCGAAGTAAAATGCTTACTGATAAGCATTGTGACATCACACTGTCAATCAAAAGTAATGCGCAATTAACGTGTTGCAATAATTGTGCGCAGGTTATAATATAATACTGCGTAAGAAAACCATATGCCTGCCAATCAAGGCCTCCAAATTACTGGCTTAAGTCTGGTAGTGAGCTGTCTTAACTTTATGGTAAAATACCTAGACAAAAGTTTGGATTGAATACCCAAATTGGCTGAGTATTTTATCAAAGCCAAATACCAAGTCAAAAGCTTAACTTGTGTACCGTAATTAATGGTGTATAAACCGTACCTTTTTGCCGCTGAAAAAATTCAAAGTCGGGGGTGCGGTTTATACACGGTACACAAAAAAAAAAAAAGTTAAGTTTCGATTTATTCCCCTCCACCTGGCGCTATGCCTGGTAATGTCTCCCAGCTCAGTAATCGGTGTGTTGACTCACCACTTGGAAACTAGAACAACACTCAAATTTGTCTGTCATCTTGGTTTGAAAGTAATCTTTCTGATAGATCTCAATACCGGTAAAGGAATTATACCGCAACGATGAACAATTCAATCTTTCTGATAGATCTCAATACCGGTAAAGGAATTATACAGAAATGATGAACAATTCAAACGGATGCACAAAATAAGAGTACCGGTACCCGGTATGTAGTTTATAATAATAATTCCTCCAATTTTTCTTCTATTACACGGCGTACCACAAGGTTCTATCCTAGGTCCTCTACTGTTTTTTGATATACGTTAATGATCTTACACATTCAGCTGCACCTCGCAGTTAAATGAAAGGCCTTCTCGCGTGGGTTTTTTAACACGGTCCTGGCTTGCTGCCGACAGAGTCTGCAAAAAAAAGAGGGGTGCGGTTAATACACGAGGACGGTTTATACACCCTTAATTACGGTACTTAAGTATTGAATTGAATACAGGCCCTGGAGCATAACTTCAAATTCTAAGACATGTCAAGAGTCTTGAATCAAATGTGGAGGACAGGAATTTAATTTGTACTTCTCTTTTCCCTAGAAAGTGTTGTTTGCATGTTAGTCTTTGTAGAGGAATCGTTGTACAGCAGAGCACTTTCTATTAACGCGAGTAGTTTTATTTGGCACCATGTTTTGAGTGAAATAAAAAAGTTCCTTGACTAGATTAGCTTTCCACGTTTGACGACATCCGAGATGCTGAAGATGCCATGTACGCCCTGGACCGGTACCGCTTCTGTGGCCGAGAGCTGGAGATACAGTATGCGGAAGGAGACAGGAAGAGTAAGATGATATACTTATCTTTAGGGATATCCCTTTTGTAACCCAATGCATTCTGAAAACCTCCTAATTTATGTTTTGTTTTCATTGCTTTGCAAGCTGCATGGACCCGTTTCACAAAACTTGTCATCAATGATGATGACAGATTTTGTTATAAGCTACTGAAATCCTTGCTTCTGATTGGTTATCAGCCGGTTTGTCACTGATTTTTGTCATTGAAAAAAGGCTTTGTGAAACGGGTCCCAGCAGCCCTCCTACAACCATCTCCTCGAACTTTGACAATACCTGATCATTCTAAGCTCTAGAGTGGTCATTTCTCTGTTGTTACCAGTGTAGGGTTAGGAGAGGGTGGGGGGGGGGGGGGGGGGTAGGGAGTTAGGGATTAGGTCTATTATACGTTTCTGGAGGTTGGCAGCTCTGCAAGTGTCTGGGGAATTAAAAGGTATGAAAGCAGAAAATACGTAAGGACCATGCTCTCTATACTCCTAATCTCTGATGAAAGTTTATTCCTGGATGTTCTCGATGATTTCAGTTACATCAAATTCCAGTTTCCTACTGGTACTGCTTATTCATGGCAGACTTGATTTCATACTTCTCAGAATGTTTTCATCTATATATACTTTAATGTACAATTTTCTGTCTTTCTTCCCTTTCTATGGCTGTTTTCTTTTCCACCACTCACAGCGGCCACACAGATGAGAGGAAAGGAGCGTGGCGGCTATCGCCCGTCGAGGCACCGATCGCGCAGCCGAAGTCCAAGACGCCGCCGTTCTCGTAGCCGCAGCCCTCGTCGACGACGTTCGCGGAGCGGCAGCCCCCAAAGACGACGCTCTCCCAGTTACAGTCCAAAGAGGAGGAGTAAGAGGAGCAGGAGCAAGGAAAGGTGAGAATGAAAGAAAAAAAAACAGTCAACTGTGTTTACTATATTTCTTGTGTAATTTCATACTACCATGAAATACTACTATAAAACCAGAAACTTTTGCGTGCATGGAATATCCACAGGTTTTCAAGGAGTTGTGAAAGTTCAAATAATTAAATCGTAAATGATGGCAACCCTGAATTTTGCAGGTAAAAGTAACTAGTTACTTGCTGTGAAAATGTTTTTCTATTACAGTTCATGACTGCATGTAAGTGTATGGCTTTTCTTTTTGTATCTAACACAAATGCCAATGAATGTTTTTCTTTAATAAAAATCTCAAATTGAAGTGTTCATGAACCCCATTATCTAAATCAGACAAATCAGATTTTTTCAAACCCTTTTTTTTTGGGGGGGGGGGGGGGGGGGTGGGGTGGGGAGGGCATGGAATTAACCAAGAACATCTAACATTGTTTATGATGGGGATTATAAATAAGTATAAGAACCACTGTCTTACCTAATGTGTATTACTATTTTAGTCTCTGCTTTACTAAATGTCCTTGACTCCATTGTAGGAAACGCAGAAAGTCATATTCAAGGTCGGTGTCACGCTCTCGGTCCAGATCAGCTGACAGAATGCGAACACGAAGCAGGTCAGTATCTCCCGAGAACTCTTTAAAGTCGTTGGAGAATTTGAAGCTCTTTCTTGTTTGGTAACTATAAAGAAAACAAGGAAGTACACCGTAATGAGCAAAATTGTACATTCTAATGTATATTAAGTTAATATCTATGCTCTCATTATGGTATCAACTTGATGCAGGCATTTGGCACAGTCCACTGCTCAACACTCAACTTTTTTCGTTTAGGGGTACGGTCTGGACTAAAATTGTTGGGCCTATATAAATTGAGCCCTATGAAAAAACTCTGAAATTGTTGGGGTCTAGGTCCTGTTGCATAAAACTTACCACTGACTTTGCCATCAATATTAACTACCATGGCAACATCATTCAACAGCCCATCAAATCAAGTGTTGTCTTTAATGGCAAAATTACCATCAATACTAAGTTATAGGCGATAGGCCCTGCATCTAGATTTTGGGCGCCCATCCGTCCGGGGTGTTAGTGTTGAGCCCACAGTTACACTATTGTGTTTGATTTGTTACACATGAGACATTATTTTTTAATTGAGTCATTATGGAACGTTGAGGGCATTGTGAATGCCAGAGGGGTTATTTGCCCATTTTTTTCCCTTGCATGTTGTATCCTGTCATTGAATCTTTCCAAGCTTTCTCTGTTAAAGCCCCACTGCACTACTTAAGCTACTTGCGCCCTCTATGTAGCAAACAATGCCTAATCGGTGCCTGTTTGTTCCCCATGATCCCCTTTTTCTTATGTTAATTGAGAGCTGATTTGATGAGATAACAACCTGTCAGTGACGTTACAAGAAGGTCTAATTCCCCTTGCCAAACCGGTGCAGACGGGCTTTAATACATTCAGTAGATTGCAAGAGAGGATTTAGGAGCAATTGTTACTCTCTCATTGATTTTTTTCTCCTTAGTAGCCAGTTAAGTGATGCACCCTGTGTACATTTTATCCTTTTTTCTTTCTCTGTTTTAGGACGTTTAGTCGATCTCCAACAGGCTCCAAGAGTAGATCAAGATCATGGGACAAGTAGCAGCCTTGAAGAACCTTGGCACATGTCCATATTTGTACACGTTTGGCGCCATCTAGAAATGAACCGAAGGATTTCTCCTACACCTTTTTGTCAGTCTATTTTATAGGAATCCAAGCGGTTTGTATTCAGGATATGAAGAGATGCACTGTACAGTTGTAGAAAATGACATCCCTTTTGACAATGTATCATATGATGACAAATGTTTTTAAATGAAGAAGAAAAAAAGGTGATACTTGAAAATGTTTGACATTATGGGCTCTTTGTTGGCTTCTGGCGCAAATAAAAAATACTGTTCTTAATATGTTGTTGTGCTATACATTCAATAACGGAAAAAGTTGGGGACTGTTAGAACATTCTAAGGACCTTTTAGCCTCTAACGCCTGCTTGTATATGTATAGCACCCCTCATGATGCATGAGTTTGTGTGAACATCTAAAGCTTTGCAATACCATGAATACTATGTATACATGTAGTGTGTTGTAACTCTTTAGAAATATTGCTCTGTTTCGATCAATAGGAGGGGGTAAAGAATAGATTTGCTAAATTTGTCCAAAAGCACAAAGCATGCACCCTTCACAGTTTGCTTTGTAATTCCTGTGTTTGAAGAAGAAAAAAATCACATGTTTGATGATTATTTCTATATATTGATAGGCCTACAATATTCAAGTTTACAGCAAACTCATTTGATTATTAATATTGGACTGATTTAATTGTTTGGAAAGATAACTCTGAATTTCTTCTTCTACATGCACATGGTTTAGAGACTAAATTGACCTTATTTAGGTGCACTAAGAAAAACAAAACACCTTTAGCTAAATCCAGGCCATTGTTGACTAACGCTGTGTATTACCTTAAACTTGATATGAAACAAATCATTTGTACATAGATCTGAAACTGAAAAGGAGCAACTTCTATGTCTACTTTTAACATTGCTCTATGCAATTGAATGATGTGTACAAAATGCAAACCGATTATCAGTATTTTCCTCTTTTTTTCTTCTTCCAACTATGGCTGATGGTACATAGTGAGCAAGATGCATTTCTCATTTCAAAATGTACCAGACAGAGCCGAGTAGATTTACTAAATTCTATGGCTGTGTTTGTTAATTCCAAAGAGGGTAGAACAGTTTCCAATTTCAGTCTTTTTGCTGACAAAATCATGCGTCTTGTTTGGGCATAGAGCTCCATATGACCATATTAAACATTTTTCACACCTGTTTTGCTTGATATTAATATTCCATTCTTGTGGATGTGTTCTAAAGCTTTTGATTTATGTTGATGCCCTCTTTTACGAGTGCATTCTAAATAACATTTTAGCTTGGAATATTCAAAAGACTTTTTTTCAAGGAAAGAAAATTGATTTGCTCCTGAAAATGCATGATAGCAGAATATTTCATTTTTCATTTTTTTTAAGTAACTTGGCTATCTGTATAGAGGCATGGAGAATACACTGATTATATGTTTTCATTTTATTCAATTCTTTAGTGATGTATTCTAGACATGAGTATCTAATTAAGCAGACCCTTCCAGTCTTGTGCAAAGTTGCCAGCATTATTTTATTGCTGTTGTAAATATTTGAAGATTTCTGCACAATGTTCGATCGTCTACCAAAGTCCTTGTCAGCCATGTTTTATTGTTAAGTGAGAATTAGCATTTGTTCAGTATTACTTGCTAACAACATACATGTATCTAGTATAGTGCTATGCAAGTTGATCAGTCTATTGTGTATGTATGTACTATGTGACGAGTTCCTCAGAACTTTGAGATTGCTGTAGAATGAAAAAGAGTAGGGATGTCGACGACTGTAGTCGAGTGGTTCAATCACTTGACTGGAAATGCAAAGTTTGTGGGTCTGAACCTGACCTAGCGCTCGTGTCCTTGAGCAAAGCATTTTGATACCAAGCAGGGTGAGAAATGTCATTGTGGTTGGATTAGCTTGTGCGTGCTTGTACAAATGTGACTGGCTTGAATGCTCCCTCTCCAAAGGAGTTGAGAGTTGTAATTTGAATCCAGTGATTGGGGTAATGTTTTTATTTATTTATGTTATTGGGGTAATGTTGATGCTAGGTTAGTTAACTGGTAAAACCGCTTTGTAAGATTGTCATTATTAAGTTTAATATGCATAAAGACTCCCATTTTCATGGACATCATCCCCTTTTCCTTCTTTTCTTGACCCAGAGTAGAGTCTAACTGAAGAATACACATTCAATTTGTTTAATAGTTAACAGAATTGATAACTGTTGATTGTACCATAACAGATGAAAATTGTTTTAATTGGGGGGGGGGGGGGGGAGGGGTTGGGTGTGGGAGTGGGTTAAATTATCAATTATCAAGGGTTTCCCATTTCACCATCTTAAGATGGATGTACCTTTAAGTTGTTTGTTTTCAGCATTGTGTTGTGTTAAATTATTTGTTTTTATACAGTTCAGGAAAAAAAGAAATGACAAGTACAATATGCACTTAGTTTATAAATGTTCATCGCAAACCCATGAACAGTTTTGTTTGGGATTGTTTAAATCTCTTACTTTTATATGCGGTTAAAATATTTTTAGGGTACTCCTTTGCTGTTTTCTGTCATGAGCTCCTGTCAATAAAGATATCTCTGTTTAGAATAATAATTCATGTTTAAGATATTTTGTGTTCTTTGAGTTTTTATTGTGGGATTTGTGTACGAAAGTCACGATTACCTCACCACCAACACTTTCATAACATTGAAAAAGCAGTTTAGATGTCATTATTTGAGAAAGTAGACCCTTTAAATACTTTAATTGAACAATCTCTTGTCCTCAAATGTTATAGCAAGGCCAGATGATGAAATAACGAAGAAACTTGGTGAATTTGAGTCCATACTGGAAAAAAAGGGATGTATAAACTATTTGTACATCATGTACCACTTATGTGAGTATTACCCTCGTCAGGAATATCAAAGTTCTCTAAGCTAAGCCATATCGTAGAACTCAGAAAAAGGGACAGGAGAGAAGAGGAAGAGATTTGAGCAGAGATGGACAGGAAAGCGAAGGAAATAAGTGGAGATAATGAGAGGGAGGACAAGAGAGAAATTATTACCAGAAAACGTACAACTGACTAAGGGAAATTTGTGAACATAAACATTGTTTTAATACAAAAAAAAGTACACAGATTACCGGTTTATACAAGATGACAAGGAGTAGGAAATATTTTGATCAATGAATTCATACATGATAACATTATTTATCAAGTATT
>JAVYIG010014228.1:0-42742 GCA_035222895.1 Strongylocentrotus droebachiensis
ATCACCTGTCTGATTATCAAGATATTTCTGATTGGAAATCGAAATTTAATTTTTTCATTTTCCAAACGGTTTTTATAACACTAAAGTCTATTGGGGAAATGAGTATGGTAAAAGCGGTCACTCAAAGATTTTTACTTTTTTGAGGCAATTCATGATCATTTTGAAGCGCAATTTTGTTAGGGCTTCAATATTACACCATATCACAAACATAGATAACATGTATGGCCATAAATCTCAGATTTAACATTGTTAAACGATGCCTTTAATAACCTTACACTGTTATATACTCAATCCATACTGAAACCTACATTATTCAAATACAAGTATGTTTCACTTTTTAGATATGTTTATATCTTGATTTTATGCTAATTTTGAACAGACCCTCTTCAAAAGTTTTTAGACCAGAACCAGAAAATCTTTCTTTTAAAAAATCTAAAAAGATACAATGTCTAGAAAATTCAAGTCACTTTATCTGACACCAGACTTGATGGAAAAAACATTAATGGGTGTACAAGTCTGCACGCAGCAAACTCAACAAATACCCCCTTGTCTCTCTGAGAGTCTTCGGGTGGTGCAGATGTCAGATAAGGACTTTACCATGTTGGGAAAAGACACAGCATTATTAAAATAAAGCTTGTTGGTCATAAAAATGAAGGATAATCCCAGTGCTTGACAACACATGTTATTGGGTAAATACCAAAGGTGCCAAATTCCTATGAGACTCCACTTTTATATGTCTTTAAGCTGTCCTGCTTGTCTTATGAGAAAGTTTTTTTTTCTTTCAATCTCTTACCTGGTACTTTACAATCTTCAAAGACCAGTTCACATGTGCTGGACCCTCTCATGCCAAGTTTGTCTACCTTTTGAGCTGAACGGAACCCCTCCATTCCCTAAACAAACAGATTAAATATGAAAGAAATAATAGGACTTCTTTTTTTCCCCTTCGGATTACAAGGTGAAGGGCAGTACCATGCATATTGTTATTTGGGCTTAAATTCGAGTGATACCACTCTATTTGGTATTTAATCTCAGAAAGGCACATAAAGAAACAATGAAAATTAAGTGAATCTGGGATTTAACGATAAGGAGTTTTACACATCTTGGAATTAATATGGTAGATTGAAAATAACCAATTAAAGTGGCAACCCCCCCCCCCCCCCTCCAACTACCCACACAACCACGTCCAGTAAGACTTTATTACTTTCTGTACTTGTCCTAGTTCTAGACAAAGTGAGATTCTGAATTAGTCAAAAATACTTCCATAAAATCAACTTGTTTATCGCATTGAATGTATATTGCAGGAATCATATATTACATTGAACTCATAATAAAGCCCTACTTGTGCCCTCTATAAATCAAACAATGCCTAATTGGTGACCATTGGTTCCCCATGATCCTCTTTTTCTTATGTTAATTGAGAGCTTATTTGATGAGATAACCACCTGTCAGTGACCATGCCAGGAGGTAATCCCTCCTGGCTAAACTAGTGCAGTGGGGCTTTAACCTCAAGGCAACTTAGGCTGTTGTGTAGGGAAAAGGGAGCGTTTAACCTTCCAATGGGTCAGTGTTAAAATATAGTCAATGCTTACGGACTTCAAACAGGTGGGGATGTATTTTTGGACAAAGAAAACAACAATCAAAACATATAGGAATATGTTTAATCAACCTTTTCAATGATGAATGTTGTGACCCCATCCTTTGCTTCTGCGCTGAGGTCTGTCTTTGCGTAGACCAGAAGAACATCGGCATCGCATCCATTCGTGATCCAGAACTTGTTCCCATTCAGGACGTAGTAATCACCTTACAGATACAAGCAGGTGGGAGGGAGGGAAAGAATCGTGAAGTGAACTCTTTCAAGAAAATTATGAAAATGTATTTTTGAACTGTGCAACTTAAAGGTATAGACCAGTTCTGGTCATGCGATTGCATTGTGGAATCTTTCAGAAAAGGTTGATCATCAAGCATATACATTTGTAAGTATTGGTGTGCACTGCATGGTTCTGGAATCAAAATGATAAGATTTGTAGAAGTAGGTTTTACAGACGTGGATTTTTTAATTAAAAAATGCAGGGAGTTTATTCAATAGTTTGAAGCCAGCCAGTTTTCGGGATTTGGGAGTTAAAAAAGGAAGGAGAGCTCATGTAGATTGAAGTAAATATGATGCCCTCTGTTGCTGAAAGTGTGGGGAGATGTAGAAGGAATGTGGTTGACATAGACTTATAAGTGTGAACAAGTAACAGATATTGTATTCTATCGGCGTAAACTGGAAGCCAATTTGTATATGGTTTACCAACAGAGTAGCGTTCTACACATTTTACATGTATGTAGCAGTAAAATTGCATGACCTGGGAAGTGTTTCACACGGACTAAGATCAACTTTAAGTTGGACTAAACTATGGCAGGCCATTCATACCACTGTTTGCTCTCACCATTGGTCTCTCAATTATGATCTTTAGATAATATTTTGTCCTTCAATTATGAACTATAAAAAAAATTTAAAAAATCTGCAGATTTGTGGCCATGGTTGTATACGTCCCTTGAGAAACCAATACCAGGAATGGTTATAGGAACTAGTGGCATGAACGACCTGCCATAGTTAAGTCTAGCTTAAAGTCGATCTAAGACTTTGTGAAACACCCCCCTGTACCTTTTTTCTCAGCTTTCAATCTCATTGAGAGAACATCTGATCCACTTCCAGACTCACTCATGGCCAACGCCCCTATCTGGTCCCCTCGTATCAGCTACAATACAAACAAAACAATCAATAAATGTCAAGTAGGCAGCAAAAAAACGTGTGAATAATCACTTGGCTTGAGAAAGTCCACTGGAGTAAACAAAAGCTTGCCTACTAAATTTTAAGGTTGGTACAAGCTTAAACTACATGTTATTATTATTACTCCACCAATGGAAGTTTTCTGTATGAAAAGTTTGTAATCAGTCTCCAGATTATGAACGGTCAACCTGTTTGGAATGTCGAGCCTTGGTCTCTCTCTCTCTCTCTCTCTCTCCCCCCTCTCTCTCCCCTCTCTCTCTCTCCCCTCTCTCTCTTTCTCTCCCCTCTCTCTCTCTCCCCCCTCTCTCTCTCTCCCCCCTCTCTCTCTCTCTCTCCCCCCTCTCTCTCTCTGGAGAAGCATGTACGCACCCATAAAAAAAGACGACCAGGTTGAATGAATGAATGAAGTGAAGAATGTGCACTGTAATGTGCAGAATAGCAATTGAAACCAGTAACTGGGGTAATAATAATAATAATACTGTAAGTTGATGGTAAAGTGCTTAAGAAGAAACCAGTATTATACCCTGTACTCACGCCTGGTAGGTATTTCTCTTTCTGCTCAGCGCTTGCATTGCGCACCATCTGGTTGATGCAGAGATTGGAGTGCGCCCCCATGGAGAGTGCAACCGAAGCCGACGCCCGGGAAATCTCTTCCAGGATGAGGACTTGGTCCATGTAGGAGCCTCCCACTCCACCGTACTCGACTGCAAAGAGAAGATGAAACTATGCAGTTGGTCAACAATTATAGAGTGGTGAAGTGAGACGTCATCAAAATCTTTTTTTTTTTTTTTTTTTTTTAATTTCTCAATTTTTTCTTCATTTTCCGAAAGAGCATCAAAAATAATGTCCAAATGTCGAAAACCAATTGAATATGTTGAGTATTGGCTGAGATATGACCATCTGAATAAATAGATTTCCTATAGGAACTCAGTGTTATATTGCATGAGTTCCTTATGTTATGAACCAGAGCAATATACACTGCATGAGTTCCTATAGGAAATCTATTTATTCAGATGGTCATATCTCAGCCAATACTTAACATATTCAATTGGTTTTTGACGTTTGGACATTATTTTTGATGCTCTTTCGGAAAATGAAGACAACATTGAGAAATTCAAAAAAGAGATTTCTATGAAGTCACAGCTTTGGTACTCTATACAACAGTTAATAATTACCAACTCAACGTCCACTCTGCTACATGTACTGTTTATTGGCAAACCAATCTGGTCACTGCCCAACCTGGGACCCGTTTCACAAAGCCTTTTTTCAATGACAAATGAAAAAAAATCAGTAACAAATCTGCTGACAACCAATCAGAAGAAGGATTTCAGTAGCTTATAACACTAAGTGTCATTTGTCACTGATGACAAGTTTTGTGAAATGGGGCCCTGGTGTACATGTAGGTGTTATACGGTATGAACATTACGAGAGCCTTGACCCTGCTCCATCACAACTAACTCAGTTAAACTGGACAACCTATAGTGTATCAGTAAATGACTTGCTACTTCACACCTACAAACAAAAAATTGAATAGCAATAAATAAATTTCACTGCTGTTGTTTACCTGGTGCTGTAATGCCATGGAAACCCATTTCTCCTGCCTTCTTCCAGAATTCCTGATTAAACACGAAGAAGATAGGATACATGTACAAGCATTAAAGAAAGGAAAGAGAGATCATATAACCAATAAGCTCAACATATCATTTGTTTAACTCTTAAAGCTACACTGCACTACTTATAGCTACTTGCTCCCTCTATAACAAACAATGCATAATCGGTGACCACTGGTCCCCCATACTCCTCTTTTTCTTATGTTAATTGAGAGCTGATTGGATGAGATAACCACCTGTCCAGTGACGTTGCAGGGTAGTCTAACCCCTCCTGTTTACTAGTACAGATGGGCTTTAACATATATTTTTGCTCTAAGGACACCAACTAAAATGACTGCTGCAAAATACAAAATACATTCATTGGTTTCCATTTTGAAGCAGTGCATGCTTGTAGAATGATGGAAGGGAGCTTAATTCAATCATACATGCACATGTATGTCTACGGAGATGGTAACAGGGCAGTTAATTTTGTGTAATCAAGTAAGTGTATACACTACATACGTGTAAGGTTTCTTTTTAACTAGTCTTATCTATCTATATATCTATATTAAAGGGAAAGTCCACCCTGAAATTAAGTTAGTTTTAATAGGAGTAGAAAAATGAGAGAAACAAGTCAGTGAAAGTTTGAGCAAATTCCGATTAAAAATAAGGAAGTTAGGATTTTTTAAGTTGTGATCAATCAAACACAAATTGGCAACTCTATGACGTAAAATGCGAGCTCAACTTCCATTTGCTTAGTACTAAAAAAATCTAAAATTTTCATTTTCCCTCAAGAAAAATTTCAACCATACATGCACCCTAAATATAATAATTGCAAATATGTTTCTATACTCCCCCTGCAAGGAACAAATATATATTCCGTCATCAATAACGAAGAAAACATGATTTTATGGAATATTATGCACAAATCAAATGAAGGAGAGCTCGTATAATACGTCACAGAGTTGCCAATTTGTATTTGATTGATCACAACTTCAATAATTCATAACTTTCTTATTTTCATTCAGAATTTGCTCAAACTTTCACTCACCTGATTTTCTTATTATTCTGCCTCTATCGAAACAAACTTATTTTTGGGGTGGACTTTCCCTTTAAGCTTACTATCTATCTAGTCTTATCTATCTTTATATCCCACATACTAAGAATCTTGCTCTACGATTGGTCAAAAGTAAATCACGTGAGGAAAGATAGTTCGCCCATTATTGATGGGAGAAGCAAAAAGTTTGTTACACTGTGTAGATAGTACTACTATCTACACAGTGCAACGCACTTTCATTGAAGATAGAGGTACTATCTACAAAGGGCAACGCACTTTCACTGAATATTATCCAAACGCGCACTAATACAGGCGTAATTAAGCGCGCATTACCAATGAGCGCAATTAAAGAAAACACATGCGCGCATCGTACCCTCAAAAGGGGTTGGGTTAAACTTAAATTTTGGGGGTGTGAATTTGGGCCTAGGTGTCTTTTATGTAGATGCATACACGTCCTTTACTTTTTGTAATTAAATTGTTTTAGATGTGGAATATAAAGCAAATAATCACCTTTTGTTTTCAGGCGATGGCAAACTATCACTTCCTCGTCGATCAGATGTATACGCTATCTTTCCTCAGCTTCGCTTCGGAAAGATAGCTACATCCAGATCGCCTCGGAAGTGATAGTTTGTCCCATCACCTTCACCAACGGTAATTATTTGCTTAATATATCTATATTAAGCTTACTATCTATCTATATATCTATATTAAGCTTACTATCTATCTATATATCTATATTAAGCTTACTATCTGTCTATCTATCTATTTATCTAGATTTCTCCCATATAGCTTGGAGGCTATTGGGGCGACACTGAAATGGACCTTGAGACAAAGGTTCTTCATAACTTCCTGTCTTCAGCTTGTGTATAGTCATAAGTTATGATAAAACATCAATAATTCTTGGTTTCCTTTTTTTCTGGGATGCACTGTATATTCATCATACTCACCCTCATTCCGACAAAATTGTCTGTCTTATCCAACTCGGCAGCGATGGGATAGACATGCTCCTTAGCGAATTTGAACACAGTCTCCCTCAACTGCAAAGTAGAAAATAGAAAAATCAATGAGAATAAAAAAACTGGTAAAATATAATCACTGTTTCTAGGAACAAGTCTCATTGATAGTGTTCATAATCCACTTGTTAAATGTACATTCCAATTTATCAATCTATTATGTATCAACTTTAACAATTGAATATACTGTATGTTAAAACACAAGATCCCACATCATTTCTTAGGAAATGTTGTTTCCTTTTTAATTATTTATTTCTCAGATTTTTCGGCTATGAAGCAACTTCTTTTGGGTTGGAAATTTTCTTCTACTAGGGAACAAACTGTGTATGTACAATTGCATGTGATACTTGTTACAGGGGATAACCAGTGAAATACTGTTCAACTGATTGTTTTAAGTTCTATGTTTTAAAAAAGAAAACCTCTGATAATGTGGAACATGTTTAGCCTGCTACTATAGTATATCACTATTAAAAGTGATGGAAATTTATTTCATCATCCGTACAGAGTACCATAGTGCTAACGTCATATTCGCTCCTCGTCCAAGTTAACATTGAGCCTGCACATGAGGTTCACCGCAAAATCATTCAAGCAATGGGCAAATTTTGTGTTTGGGCTGGTGTGATCACTGATTATAACAACTTGGTTATGACAAGTCGGTACCCTATATCTTGAAATCATACCCACAACTTTACAGATGGCAAAGAAAAAGTTTGTACAAGGGAGAATGAGCAAATGTGATGTAGCACTTTGGTACCCTACAATGTACATCAAGGGTGATAGTAGGCACTAAAAAAAAATAGGTTTTTTGTTTTCCCCTCAACCACGCCCCCCTTGAGTAAAAAAAAGAAGAAGATTCGCGGGGAAAAAATGGCATCTTCGAACATTCCCCCCTTTCGAGAAATAAAATTGGGAAAAAAATAGGGAAAAATAGGGAAAAATAGAGAAAGTAAGGGGGAAATCGGGATAAGAAAAAAAAAAGCTGATAATTTTTTTTTTTTTTAAATCTGGATTAAAAAAAAAAAAAAAAATTAAATCGGGAAGAAAAGAAAAAAATCAGGAAAAATCAAAAAAATCAGGAAACCGATTTAAATCAGGTTTTTATCAGGCCTGGGGGGTGTTTCACAAAGATCCTAGGTTGAACTTATCTCTAAGTTGGACTTAACAATTATGGAAAGCCATTAGCATCCTTGAAAATATTTTGTAAAAGTTATTTCATAAGGCATAAAATGTTGATTCAAGTCATCCATATTTTCTATTATCATGGGAAATTTCATGTACTTGATGCGGGATTTATGAAAAATCTAAAATACTTCAAATTTTGCTTTTGAATATATTTCATTATTAGGCTACAAATGGCTCTCCATAACTTTTAAGTCCAACTTAGAGTTAAGTTCGACTTAGGATCTTTGTGAAACACTCCCCTGGTACATGTACATGTACATTTTTGGATGTTACATTTCCAATTCCATCACTCTTTTATTGTAAAATACGTTTCAGACAAAAGTGCCCTTACCTTACCACTTTAGATAGCCTCTACATTGACAAAGCTGTTTTGTTTAAGTTGATATCTCTAACCTTTGGTCAACTTTATCTGATAATGAGATAATAAACAAGTAATTGCTAATCCTCTGCAACCTCAACTGTGCTGAATGTGATTTTAGGGGCTTAATTAATATTCAAAATGTAACAATTATCAATTATACCGGTACTTGTTACTAATGTTACATACTCGTAGATGTACAATGTACCGGTACATGAATGTGAAAGCCTTTTCTCTTGTCTATCATTTTTTAAGGACTTAATCCTCAATAGTGTCAAGCTTGATCATTTAGCAAGTCTACTTTATTATTCACTTCTTATCTCCACTACTACATGTATTCAAAAGAGAAGAGTTTCAAAACCGTCCATATTTTAAAACTCTTTGAAGGGTAGTTGATGGATGATGGCATCTTCCTTCATGCGCCATAACAGTCTAAAATAAAACCTGAATTGAATCACATAAAAATTATATACCGTTCAAAGAAAAGGAGAGTAAAGAGGAATTTAATTTCCTAACATCCCGCATGCCCCTTTATTAATCAATGGAGGTTTTTTATAAAAGCCATACGCGCATATCATCGAAATATTGTGAGAGGATGGGAAAGTGTTTTTTAATTTTTATTATAGGGGTGATGAGAAGACATGAGCCACTGAATGTGGCTTATTTCTAATTCTTTTCTCCTTTTTTGGTGTAAATTATACTTTTTTACGCGTTGGAAAATTAAAAATTCCCAAATTTACATTCAGGCGAAAAATATGTTTATTTATAAGCCTTCATGTCACGGCCTGCAGAACGGCGGGGCTCAGGGGCTCAAACACTCACCCCCTCACTCTTATTTCAAAGAAAGAGAAATAAAATGAGTGACCTACCAGTGTCACAAATGGGGTATCAAAATATGCTCATCTGACTGTAATTAAATGCGTAAAACCCCTGAGCTTACAGGGGCTGTGGACCCCACCAAGGGCCCCACAGAGGGCCCCTGGATGCTCATGTGACTGTTATTAAATTTCTAAAACCCTCGAGCTTCCAAGGGCTCTGCCCCCTGGACCCCATCAAGGGCCCTAATGAGGGCCCCTGGATGTTCATCTGACTGTAATTAAATACCTAAAACCCCTGAGCTTCCGGGGGCTCTGCCCCAGGGGCCCTTATTAGGGCCCCTGGATTCTCATCTGACCGTAATTAAATGCATAAAACCCTTGAGCTTCCAAGGGCTCTGCCCCCTGGACCCCATCAAGGGCCTTAAAGAGGGCCTCTGGATGCTCATGTGACTGTAATTAAATACCTAAAACCCCTGAGCTTCCGGGGGCTCTGCCCCAGGGGCCCTAATGAGAGCCCCCGAATGCTCATCTGACCTTAATTAAATGTATAAAACCCCTGAGCTTCTGAGGGCTCTGCCCGGATTCTCATCTCATCTGACCGTAATTAAATGCATAAAACCCTTGAGCTTCCAAGGGCTCTGCCCCAGGGGCCCTAATGAGAGCCCCCGAATGCTCATCTGAACTTAATTAAATGCATAAAACCCCTGAGCTTCTGAGGGCTCTGCCCGGATTCTCATCTCACCTGACCGTAATTAAATGCATAAAACCCTTGAGCTTCTGAGGGCTCTGCCTGGATTCTCATCTCATCTGACCGTAATTAAATGCATAAAACCCCTGAGCTTCTGAGGGCTCTGCCTGGATTCTCATCTCATCTGACCGTAATTAAATGCATAAAACCCCTGAGCTTCCGGGGGCTCTGCCCCAGGGGCCCTAATGAGAGCCCCTGAATACTCATCTGACCTTAATTAAATGCATAAAACCCCTGAGCTTCTGAGGGCTCTGCCCGGATTCTCATCTCACCTGACCGTAATTAAATGCATAAAACCCTTGAGCTTCCAAGGGCTCTGCCCCAGGGGCCCTAATGAGAGCCCCGAATGCTCATCTGACCTTAATTAAATGCATAAAACCCCTGAGCTTCTGAGGGCTCTGCCCGGATTCTCATCTCATCTGACCGTAACTAAGTGCATAAAACCCTTGAGCTTCCAAGGGCTCTGCCCCTTGGACCCCATGCCAATTAGTGACCTGCCAGTATTACAAAAAAAGGTTATTAATCTTATCTGACCATAATTTAATGTCTAAACCCCTGAGCTTCCAGGCCTGTATCAGTGTATGTAACATGTAACAGTGGTGCATAGTGGTGATGCTGATTTTTTTCTGCCCCCCCCCCCCCCAACGTCAAACGTTTTTGCTCATTATGCCACTGCCCCTGAAAGATGAGCCCCCTGGTCCTGGAATGTTTGCCCCCCCCCCCCCCCATCCATCCGATCCGCCATAGATCTAGGTAGACTCTAGTCCAAACTGCTTCCTGCGCACCTGATCCAAACCATTAGTAATCATGGTAAACTAATAAATCAAGACTCAAGCAACACTTATTTATTCAGAGTTCAAAGTGCACATATAACTTAGATATTGACTCGATAATAATTTTGTGTTATCAAGTCTGCATTATTTACCTGCAGATAGTTACACTTATGTTAGTGAAGCATGGCATACCACGTCATGGTTGGATCATTGTATATGTACAGCAGATGCTAATGCCTCTATAGAGAAGATGGAAATTATGTATAGATTCGCTACAACTGATCATATTCCTATAAATTTATCAATTGATGTTGACAATTTGCCTGGGCAACGTGATTCAGGCATGGCTAACACTGTACATAAAGGCAGGCTAGATTGGACTAAGATTGATATAAATCGTAGGAATAATTATTGCCGTGATACTGATTTATTGCTTGAGGGAATTAATGTACATGCACACGATGCTTTTTTATGTTGAGATTCCAATTGTGTGAACAATGACCATGTTAATTATGTATGTAATACATACATGTATGATGATATTGTGAAATGCTTATGTGATGCTAGTGAATCTCTATATCACTGTAAAAACAAGGTTCATAATACCAGGCCTGGCTGGAATGAGCATGTGTCAGAGCTCCACTCTGCTGCTCATGAGGCTCACCTACTCTGGGTTGAAGCTGGCAAAAACAGACAGGGACGGTTATTTGAGCTAAAAAAGAGGGCCAATGCACGATTCAAGTATGCTCTCCGTTTTATTAAGAATAATGAGAAAGTCATGCGGGCGGACTCTGTTGCTCGTAAATTGCAGGGTAAAAGTTATTATGAATTTTGGAAAGAAATTAAATGTGTTAATAATAGTAAAGCGCCTCTTCCAAGTTCCAACTAATATTGAAGGTATCTCTGGTGATGAAAAAATAAGTGAATTGTGGTGTAGCCATTATAAGGATTTGTTTAATTGTGTACAGAGTACGGTGCAGGATGTTACTAATGTTGACTTTGATGTAAATATGGTTATCTCTCCTGAGGAGGTTAAAGAAGCTATTAGAAAATTAGATGACAATAAGTCATGTGGTCTTGATACTATAACAGCTGAACATTTAAAGTTTGCAAGTCCGAAACTCATGCCCTTGCTTGCAATGTGCATTTCCGGATTTTTGATTCATGGTATCTTACCAGATAGTATGATTTCCGTTGTTTTGGTGCCGGTCATTAAAAATAAAGCTGGTCGCATTACTAGTAAGGACAACTATAGACCTATAGCATTGGCTAGTGTCCTGTCCAAAGTGCTGGAAAAGATATTGCTTGGTAGGTTAGAGATGTATATTCTTACTAAAGATAACCAGTTCGGTTTTAAAGCCAAACATGGCACTGACATGTGTATATTTGCTCTGAAGGAAATTATTGCAAGTTATCGTAGCAGAAATTCTTCCTTGTTTCTTTGTTTTCTTGATGCTTCCAAAGCTTTTGATCGGGTAAATCACGAAAAGCTGTTTACGAAAATGGCTGATAGAGGTATTCCTAAGTACCTGATTAGGATACTCGTGTTTTGGTATACCCACCAAACAATGATGGCTAGATGGGGAAGTAGTGTCTCTGAACCATTCCATGTCAGTAATGGAGTTAGACAGGGAGGTATTCTTTCTCCCTTTCTCTTTAACCTGTACATGGATGGTCTATCCGACAATTTGAATGCTTGTAAAAAAGGCTGTGTAGTTGGCAGTATAGTAGTCAATCATTTAATGTATGCAGATGACCTCTTTATTATTAGCCCGTCAACTGCTGGGTTGCAGAGTTTGCTCAAGATTTGTTCTGATTATGGATATGATAATGATGTCAAATATAATGCAAAAAAAGAGTCATGTTATAATAATTAGATGTAAGGAACACCGTAGATTGGTATTCCCGGATTTTTATTTATGTGGAGCTAAACTCAATGTATGTACAGAGGTCATGTATCTTGGTCATTTTTTTACTGAGGACCTTTGTGATGATAAAGATATTAGCCGACAGTGTCGTAAATTATATGCTCAAGGTAATATGCTCGTTAGGAAATTTCATATGTGTTCTCCGGACGTGAAGGTGGCATTATTTAGGGCATACTGTACACCTTTGTACACTGCGCATCTGTGGAGTAATTTTAAGAAGAGCAGTTTGCACAGGCTTACTGTGGCCTATAATGATGCCATGAGAATGCTTCTTAGGGTACCTAGATACTTTAGTGCTAGTCAAATGTTTGCTGAGTTGAATGTTCCAGCCTGTTCGGCTGTATTACGAAATCTTATGTATAAGTTCATCCAGAGAGTGGATGTCTCTGAGAATAGTATTTTAAAGATGTTAGTGAACCCCTCGTATATTAGTAGTCTTAGGTACACATCGGGCCTCTGGAAATTTTGGCTTAAAAGCCTGCTTACACCTCGGAATTGATCATATTTTGCAAGATGTTACCAAGGATTATCCAGCCTCTTATGGTTGCAGTATAGTCCATAGTCCTTGTTGCTTGTTATAATATCTAGTTATCTATTATTAGTATATTAATTGTTCTAGTTAGTGAGCAGAGATTGTTACAATTAAGTTACAACTTCACTTTGTTATACATAGACTAGACCTATATTTATTTTAATATTGCAGTTACAGGTACAGCATAGACTAGAGTTAGATTGCTATAGGCCTTCTGTTATCAATTTTTACAGATACAGGTTACATGTTACAGTTACATTGTATATACGTAGTATAGATCTAGTTTTTAGTTTGTTATATTCTTTAGTATTTGTACGATTTGTTGTTATTATACTCATCATGTTCATACTCCGCTATTATCCCTATCTATATGTAACATATGTTTTATGGACCACTGCCTTGTGCAGCTGAGTCTGAAATAAAGTTCTGAATTGAATTGAATTGAATTGAACTAGACCTATCTTATGACCTCACCTATACCCGCGGGCGAGTACAAATCCACCGGACGGCAGGTTTCGATCTCCCCCCAACTCTGGCGGACTTTCCACCACGACACACCCCTTTCCCCTTACCTCTACTGGACAGCATAATCTTCATTGCACTGACCTGTATCTCTTCATCTGTGAGCCCGGATACGACATCGTCGATTTCGAAGAAGGTGCTAACACCACTTGATGATTTTCTGCCACATGATGTCGTCAACGGAGATGCAGCACGGCAGAATTTGGGCAATATTGTTGGACTTGCCCGGATAACTCTCTGCGCTAAACTTGCCATGTAGAATCGATGACCGGCGTGAAGTTAGTTACTTTTTCCTTATTGGATATTCAAAATGTGAAGTTAGTTACTTATTCGATATTGGATATTCAATGTGAAGTTAGTTACTTATTCGATATTCGACATTCATTGTGAAGTTAGTTACTTTTTCCTTATTGGATATTCAAAACATGAATTTAGTTATTTATTCGATATTCAAAATAAGAATGCCGTTTATTACAGGAGTTATTGGCCTACTATAAGGTCAAGAGGGATGAGGGCAACCCAGAATTAGTCAGCTTGCCCCGGCCCTGGCCGTCAAAAGGTGCGCCATACGAACCAGAGTCCAAGAACGAGTATATTCAATTTTTGGTATATTTCATCAATCAAAGACTCGTGACAAGAGCCTGACGGCCTGGGCCGGGCAACCAGTGGTCCCTCAAGGTCAAGGAGGATATGGGCAACCCAGAAATAGTCAGCTTGCCCCGGCCCAGGCCGTCAAAAGGTGCGCCATGAACCAATATCCAAGGACAAGTAATATTCAATTTTTGGAATATTTTATTTCATCAATCAAAGTCTCATGACAAGAGCCTGACGGCCTGGGCCGGGCAGCCACTGGTCCATAAAGGTCATGGAGGCTAGGGGCAACCCAGAAACAGTCAGCTTGCCCCGGCCCAGGCCGTCAAAAGGTGCGCCATAAACCAATATCCAAGGACAAGTAATATTCAATTTTTGGAATATTTTATTTCATCAATTAAAGTCTCATGACAAGAGCCTGACGGCCTGGGCCGGGCAGCCACTGGTCCCTCAAGGTCAAGGAGGATGTGGGCAACCCAGAAACAGTCAGCTTGCCCCGGCCCAGGCCGTCAAAAGGTGCGCCATGAACCAATATCCAAGGACAAGTAATATTCAATTTTTTTTGAATATTTTATTTCATCAATCAAAGTCTCATGACAAGAGCCTGACGGCCTGGGCCGGGCAGCCACTGGTCCATCAAGGTCATGGAGGCTAGGGGCAACCCAGAAACAGTCAGCTTGCCCCGGCCCAGGCCGTCAAAAGGTGCGCCATAAACCAATATCCAAGGACAAGTAATATTCAATTTTTGGAATATTTTATTTCATCAATTAAAGTCTCATGACAAGAGCCTGACGGCCTGGGCCGGGCAGCCACTGGTCCCTAAAGGTCAAGGAGGATGTGGGGAACCCAGAAACAGTCAGCTTGCCCCGGCCCAGGCCGTCAAAAGGTGCACCATGAACCAATATCCAAGGACAAGTAATATTCAATTTTTGGAATATTTTATTTCATCAATCAAAGTCTCATGACAAGAGCCTGACGGCCTGGGCCGGGCAGCCACTGGTCCCTCAGGGTCAAGGAGGATGTGGGCAACCCAGAAACAGTCAGCTTGCCCCGGCCCAGGCCGTCAAAAGGTGCGCCATGAACCAATATCCAAGGACAAGTAATATTCAATTTTTTTTGAATATTTTATTTCATCAATCAAAGTCTCATGACAAGAGCCTGACGGCCTGGGCCGGGCAGCCACTGGTCCCTCAAGGTCAAGGAGGATGTGGGCAACCCAGAAACAGTCAGCTTGCCCCGGCCCAGGCCGTCAAAAGGTGCACCATGAACCAATATCCAAGGAAAAGTAATATTCAATTTTTTGAATATTTTATTTCATCAATCAAAGTCTCATGACAAGAGCCTGACGGCCTGGGCCGGGCAGCCACTGGTCCCTCAAGGTCAAGGAGGATGTGGGCAACCCAGAAACAGTCAGCTTGCCCCGGCCCAGGCCGTTAAAAGGTGCGCCATGAACCATTATCCAAGGACAAGTAATATTCAATTTTTTTGGAATATTTTATTTCATCAATCAAAGTCTCATGACAAGAGCCTGACGGCCTGGGCCGGGCAGCCACTGGTCCCTCAAGGTCAAGGAGGATGTGGGCAACCCAGAAACAGTCAGCTTACCCCGGCCCAGGCCGTCAAAAGGTGCGCCATGAACCAATATCCAAGGACAAGTAATATTCAATTTTTTTGGAATATTTTATTTCATCAATCAAAGTCTCATGACAAGAGCCTGACGGCCTGGGCCGGACAGCCACTGGTCCCTCAAGGTCAAGGAGGATGTGGACAACCCAGAAACAGTCAGCTTGCCCCGGCCCAGGCCGTTAAAAGGTGCGCCATGAACCATTATCCAAGGACAAGTAATATTCAATTTTTTGAATATTTTATTTCATCAATCAAAGTCTCATGACAAGAGCCTGACGGCCTGGGCCGGGCAACCACTGGTCCCTAAAGGTCAAGGAGGATGAGGGCAGCCCAGAAACAGGCAGCCTGCCCCGGCCCAGGCCGTCAAAAGGTGCGCCATGAACCAATATCCAAGGACAAGTAGAATTCGAATGTTGAAATATTACATTTCATCAATCAAAGTCTTATGACAAGAGCCTAACGGTCTGTCAAGGTTTCTCGCTCTTAATAAAAGATCATTCTTGCGCCCCTTTTTTTGTGTGTGCACCCATCCCTTCAGTTCTAAATTACTTTTGTGCCCCGGCCCCTCAGTTTAATATCAATTTTGCAGCCCCTTAGTTTCAGATTAATATTGCAGCCACCAAGTTTCAGATAAATATTGTGCCCCCTAAGTTTCAGATCTGTTATGCGCCCCATAATTTTCAGATCAAATTTGCGCCCCTTGATTGATCTGAAACCTAGGGGCTGCAAAATTGATGTTTAATTAAGGAGGCACCAAATCGATTTCGAACTCGGGGGGGGGGGGGGGGGCCTAATTTTGAACTTTTATTTTATCCGCGAAATTGATTTGGAATTGAGGGCGCAAAATACTACTTTTATTGAAAGGCGCAATATTAATCTTAAACAGAAGATCGCCAAATTGATCTTAAACTTAGGGGGCGAAATTTATATCTTTCATTGGGGATTCAAAATTGATCTCGAACTGAGAGAGGCGCAAACAAAAAAAGATTATTTGAGGGGCGCAAATTGGATCTTAAGATTATGGGGCGCATTATAGATCTGAAACTTAGGGTGCGCAAAATTGATCTGAAACTTAAGGGCTGCAAAATTGTTGTTAAACTGAGGGGCACAAAATTGATTTAGAACATACTGGGTGGGGTGCAAAAAATTGTTTATAAAGGGGCGCAAATTTGATCTTAAACTTAGAGGGCGCAAAGTAGATTTGAAACTTAGATGTTCAACTGATTGGAGGGGGGCACCAAATTTATTTGGAACTGAGGACAGTGTAAATTGTTTTGTTTATTTGTTGTTGTTTTTTATTGATGGGCGCAAAATTGATCTCAAAACTGAGGGAACGTGAAACCAAGCTTAAACTGACCGGGCGCAAAATTGATTGGAAACTTAGGTTGGTTGCTTGCATGGTTGGTTGGTTGGTTACCCGTTTAGGTGGCGCTCTTCAATCTGAAAGATTATTTGCGCCAGTCAATTTCAAATTATCAATAGCTTTGGCGTGGGCTTCGGAAATTAAGCCCACAAAACTGAGGGGCGTAAAATTGATGTTAAACTGAAGGGGCGCAAAATTGATTTGGAACAGAGGGGCGGGGGTGGGGTGACAAATAATTTTTTTATAGAGGGGCGCGAAAGTGATCTCACTTGAGGGGACGTGAAACTAAGCTTAAACTGACGGGGCGCAAAATTAATCTTTTGTTTGGGTCTCAAAATTGATCTTTTATTTGGGCGCGAAATTGATTTGGAACGGAGGGCGCAAAATCCTTTTTTTTTGTTATTGAGAGGCGCAAAATTGATCTTAAACAGAAGGGGGCACAAAATTGGGCATCAGATTGACCTTTTTGAGGGCGCAAAATTGATCTGGAATTCGGAAATGCAAGATATTTTTTTTACTGACTGGCGCAAAAAAAGATCTGAAACTTAAGTATGGGGGGGGGGGGGGGCAAATTGATCTGAAACTTAGGGCTGCAAAATTGATGTTTAACTAAGGGGCACAAAATCGACTGGAACTGAGGGGGGTTCGAAATATAATTTTTATTGAGGGGCGCAAATTTATTTCAAATTGAGGGGACGTGAAATTCACCTTAAACTGATGGGGCGCACAATTGATCGGAAATTTAGGGGGGCCCAAAATTTATCTGAATCTTATGGGGCGCAAAATTGATGTTAAACTGAGGGGGGCACAAAATTGATTTGGTACTGAGGGGGTGGATGCAAAATAGATTATTTTTTTTCATAAAAGGGCGTAAAATTGATCTCAAACGGAGGGGATGGGGTGAAAAAAACAATTTTTTATAAAGGGGCGCAAAATTGATCTTAAACTGAGGGGGCATTTGAAACAGAGGGGGTGGAGGTGCAAATTTTTTTTTTTTTAATTGAGGGACACAAATTAGATCTCAAACCTAGATATGTTCAACTGAGGGGGGGGGCACCAAATAGATTTGGAACTGAGGAGGGTGCAAATTGTTTTTATTTTATTGAGGGGCGCAAAATTGATCTCAAACTGAGGGGACGTGAACAACCAAACTTAATAAATGACAGGGAGCAAAATTGATAGGAAACTTAGGTCGTTTGGTTGGTTGGTTCTCCGTTTAGGTGGCGCTCTTCGACATGTTCAATCTCAAAGAATATTTGCGCCAGTCAATTTTGTTTTCGGAAATTAAGCCCACAAAATTGAGGGGCGCAAAATTGATCTTAAACTGAAGGGGCGCAAAATTACTCTTTTGTTTGCGTCTCAAAATTGGTCTTTTATTTTGGCGCGAAATTGATTTGGAACTGAGGGCGCAAAATACTTTTTTTTTATTGAGAGGCGCAAATTTATGTCAAATTAAGGGGACGTGATGTTTAACTGACTTGAAACTAGGAAATGCAATTTTTTTTTAATACTGAATGGCGCCAAAAAGATATGAAACTTTAGTAGGGGGGGGGGGCAAGTTGATCTGAAACTTAGGGCTGCAAAATTGATGTTTAACTAAGGGGCACAAAATTGATTGGAACTGAGGGGGTTCGAAATATATTTTTTATTGAGGGGCGCAAAATTTATCTCAAATTGAGGGGACGTGAAATTCGCAAAAAAGATCTGAAAGTAAAATATTATACTGGGGGGGGGGCAAGAAATTGATTTGGAACTGATGAGGGTGCAAAATAGATTTTTTTTTTTTTTAATTAAGGGGACGTGAATCTAAGCTTAAACTGACGGGGCGCAAAATTGATCTTAATCTGAGGGGGCCCAAAATTGATCTGAATCTTAAGGGGCGGAAAATTGATGTTAAACTGAAGGGGACACAAAATTAATTTGGAACTGAGGGGGTGGATGCAAAATAGATTTTTTTTTAAAATCTTATATATATATATATATATATATAAAGGGGCGCAAAATTGATCTTAAACTGAAGGGACGGGGTGAAAAAAAATTATTCTATATAGGGGCGCAAAATTGATCTTAAACTGAGGGGGGGGGGGTATAAAATTGATTTGAAAATGAGGGGTTTGGGTGCCAATTTTTTTTTTCTTTTTGAGGGGGCGTAAATTTGATTTTAATCTTAGGGGATGCAAAATAGATCTGTAACTTGGATGTTAAACTGAGGAGGGTGCAAATTATAATTTTTTTTATTGAGGGGCGCAAAATTGAACTCAGACTGAGGTGACGTTAAACTAAGCTTTAAATTAGGGGCGCAAAATTGATCTTAAACTGAGGGGCCCAAAATTGATCTTAATCTGAGGGGGCCCAAAATTGATTTGGAACTGAGTAGGTGGGGTGCAAAATTTTAAATAAATCATAAAGGGGCGCAAAATTGATCTTAATCTGAGGGGGCGCAATATAGATCGGAAAGTTAGGGGCGCAAAATTGATCTTAATCTGAGGGGGCCCAAAATTGATTTGAAACTGAGTGGGTGGGGTGCAAAATTTTAAAAAATTCATAAAGGGGTGCAAAAATTTATCTCAAACTGAGGGGATGGGGTGCAAAAAAAAAAAAAAAAATTCATAAAGGGGCGCAAAATTGATTTTAAACTGAGGAAGGGCATAAAATTGATTTGAAGGAAGGAGGGTGGGGTGCAAAATATTTTTTTTATAAAGGGGCGCAAAATTGATCTGAAAGTGAAAAATCATAAAGGGGGCGCACAATTGATCTCAAGCAGAGGGGATGGGGTGCCAAAATAAAGGATTTCATAAAGTGGCGCAAAATTGATCTTAAACTGAGGGGGGGGGGCACAAAATTGATTTTGAACTAAGGGGTGGGGTGCAAACAAAAAAATTTTTTACAAAGGGGCGCAAAATTGATCTTTAACTGAGTGGGGGCACAAAATTGATTTGAAACTGAAGGGGGTGGGGTTCAAAAATTATTTTATTGAGGGGTGCAAAAATTCTTTTTTTGAGGGGCGCAAAATTGATCTTAAACTTAGGGGGCCAAAAATAGGTCTGAAACATGGATGTTAAACTGAGGGGGAGGGCACCAAATTGATTTGGAACTGAGGAAGGTGCAAAATATTTTTTTTTTTTATAGAGGGACGCAAAATTGATCTCAAAGTAAGGGGACGAGAATCTAAGCTTTAACTTAGGGGCGCAAAATTGATCTTAAACTGAGGGGGCACAAAATTAATCTTTAATTTGTGCGCGAAATTGATTTGAAATTGAAGGCACAAAATATTTATTTTTATTGAGAGGCGCAAAATTGATCAGAAAAAGTTAATGTTAAACTAAGTTGGCACAAAATTGATTTGGAACTGACGGGATGCAAAATAGATTTTTTATTGAGGGGCGCAAAATTGATCTCAAACTGAGGGGACGTGAAACTAAACTGAAATTGACTGGGTGCGAAATTGATCGGAAACTTTGGGGCGCAAAATTGATCTTTTTTGTTTGGGTCAATAAATTGATCTTTTATTTGGGCGCTAAATTGATTTAGAACTGAGGGCGGAAAATACTTTCTTTTTTAGAGGCGCAAAATTGAACCAACTGAACATAGAGCGCTCGGTGTGCTCTTTACATTCGCATGACTGAATTTCTGGTTCATCCAATTTTGTTTTCTTCAGAAGATTCACACAAACTGAGGATTTTTTACCCCCAAGGTGCATAAAACGTCTTTGTTTTAGGTCAATATCATAAAGTAATTTTTCCTCTCGCGCTTCGCGTTCGCATTGATTTATTCAAAGGGGTTATATATCATATTCATGAGGATTTCCCCAGAAACGCGCTTAAAAGAAGGAATTCAAACAAAAGAGGGCATCACATAATTTGTTTTCGGGTCACTATCGAACAAAAATCGGCTATGGCTTTAGGCCAGGAGTGGATTTTACGCGCTTTCTTCGTTCAAAACCCCAATAGATAGCCCTTTTAACAAATTAAATTTCGAGCGCGAAGCACGAGCGGAAATTTTTGAAAAAAGTGGTCTGAAAACAGAGCGTTTTATCTCCATTTAGTGACCTGAAAACAATAAACTTTCAGCCCTTCTTAGTTTAAAAACCTTCTTTTTAATCCCCCTGAATAATAATTAACCCTCTCCCATCAATCATGCGACGGCGAAGCTCGAGTGATTTTGTTTTTTGTCCATATTAAATTAAATTGACCTAAAAGGAACATTTTAAGCGCTTTCTTCGTTCAAAACCCCAATAGATAGCCCTTTTAACAAATTAAATTTCGAGCGCGAAGCACGAGCGGAAATTTTTGAAAAAAGTGGTCTGAAAACAGAGCATTTTATCTCCATTTAGTGACCTGAAAACAATAAACTTTCAGCCCTTCTTAGTTTAAAAACCTTCTTTTTAATCCCCCTGAATAATAATTAACCCTCTCCCATCAATCATGCGACGGCGAAGCTCGAGTGATTTTGTTTTTTGTCCATATTAAATTAAATTGACCTAAAAGGAACATTTTAAGCGCTTTCTTCGTAAAAAACCCCATTATCATAGCCCTTTTAACAAACTTGATGCGAGCATATAGTATAGGCCTAATGTGAGCGCGAAGCGCGAGGTTTTTTTTTCTTCTCTGTATAGTAATTCTTGTATATATTTTTTTTTGTTGGTTTTTCTTATATAATTGCACAAAGCGCCCCCATGTTATGACCTTGACAAATTTCAATTGATGAATAAACAATGAATAAATCATAAGACAGTTTTTGTAATATTCTCCATCATCAAAGTGTAATAATTATAGAAATAAACTAATTTAACTCATTTTTGTCCATTTTCTATGTATTTATTTCTTAATTTTTACTGCAAATAGCGCCCCATGTGGTGACCTTGATAAATTTTAGCAATACAAAATTGTAGAGCTTTATCGTCATGCCAAATAAGAAGATGAATGGTCAATTAATAACGTAATTATTGAGGAGTGCACAATGTGAATGATCAAAATACCTTGGTCTTGATAGGGTTAATATATTGAGAGGAGAGGGGGGGGGGGGGGGGTGGGGGCTAAATGATATCCAATCCCCACTAAAATTTGGGGGCTCAATGATATCTGAGCCCCCCTCTCTCTCTGTTAGCTCAACAAATATCTGAACCACACCAAAAAATAAGGGGCTAAACGATATCTGAGCCCCCAAACCAAGATAATGTGCGTGCTTAATATTTGAGTTTCTGCCCTGTATAAAAACGCGAAATCTGACTCGTTTTAACATATAGGGGACCAAGAGGGGGGGGGGGGGGAGGGGTTCATTTATATCCGAGCCCCACCAAAACATAGGGGAGGGAGTTAATGATGTATGTGCCCCCCTCCCCCCTCACACACACACACACACACATAAACAAAAACTATCTGGGGTCTCATATCACAGCCACACCAAAGTTATAAAGAGGTCAGTTATATCTGAACCCAACTGCAGCAAAAACATTTCAGTTCAACCCAACCAAGATATTGGGTGCTCAATGTCTGAGCCCCCATCCAAGATATAGGGGCTCAGCTCTAATTAACCCCTGGTTCCATTGAGCAAGTTTTCAAACTTAACATGCTAGCTAAAAAAAATCCCTCGATAAAGACCTGAAATGTGACCTGTGTTAAAATATATTGAAAATAATGAAAATATATTCCCTATAAACTTTTTTATTTTCCCCTCACAATTATTAGTTTCTGTGTCATTTTATTTTCTTTTTTGTAAACTTGTAATTTCTCTTATTTTTGCAATTTGTGGATTTGAGAGTAATTAGAATTAGTTATCTTCGTGCATACTGTAAAAGTGGAAATATTCGCGTTGTGGTAATTTTCGCGCATTTCGCTCAACAGGAAGGGCGCGAAAATATTACACAACCAATGTTATCGGACAGCTGCACTATTCACGTATACGCGAATTTAAAAACGAGCAAAGTCATGTTTTTCGATCCCTCACGGCCGAGAGCAGTATTTTTTATAGTATCTGAATGAAAAAAAAGTATAACTAATTAACCAAAGCGCTATATAGTGTCAAAAAATGGTACAAGCGGTGGGGGGGGGGGGGGGAATCATTTAGGTATCAAATCTTCTCAAAGGGAATGTGTATTTGCTATCACATTGAATCAGAAATATTTTTCTTGCTAATACACTTTATTTCGTATAATTTGCTTTCGTAAAACAAAAGTTAGGCTAAATTTTGTGCGATAAGAAAAAAATCGCAATTGCGCAAGCTTTTGTATTCATTGACCAAATCGTCACGTACGTAGCAAGGTTTCTATCAGCTTTGACAACATAAATTGGGAACACAATAATGAAAGAAATCGAGGACGCACTTTTCTCTTGATCTTTTGATAACATATTTATTATTACTGAGTAAAATAATGAAATAGATTACATTTGCATACCATACATAACACTTCTTTGGATTACAACTTACTCAAATTAAAGAAAACATAATGTCACAAACTTTTTGCAACAAAGATCAAATAAAAAACAAACAATCTATTTAAGAAAAAAAAAATGTGCAGTAAAATTATTTAGTTCTTGCTGATCTCAACCTTTAAATTAAATTATCAAAATCATAAATTTAGTACAAAAACTTTCTGTGAGTGTTTACTGTCCGGCTATTCCCTCAACATGAGTTCAGGTTTTCTGCTTGTACCTGATGCCTTGTACTTTGTATACTTTTGCGTTATTGGATGGCGAAATGGAAATTTCTCTTGAAATTGTCTTCTCAGATGGCCAGGTGTCCCTAACCTAATTCATAGTATTTAAACACCGTGACCACACTCTCCTCAATATTGAACTGAGGTCTCTGATGTGCAGCCGGCCTCTGCTGCGCAAGTGCAGCCATAGTTATGTCCTACTCTTTACTGAACAACTTTCACACTAATTACGTATTGAACAGTTTCAAGTCGTTTGTTATGTATCCTATTATGAACTGGAGTTAGATAGTAGAAATTTATATCCTTTAAAATCCATTATTCGAGCTCTTTCTAATGGGTTGTATGGTTAAAGGGTATAGTGTAGAATATGTCCGAAACACAGAATTAATTCTGTGGTCCGAAACCTCCACAATGCCATAGACATGCACTTACAGGCGCAAAATGGATTTTTCATAATTTGAGAAAATTACTCATATCTCAAAATGTACACCACCAAATGAGATGAAAAAAATACTCAAGAAAGTACGTTTTTCTTGCTTTCATGAGATCAAACACTATGGGGTTGTGACTGAACTTCATAGTATGAAAAAAAAAAAAATCCGCTTGTACCATTTTATTTGAGACACACTGTATAGGCCTACATCGTGCCTAAAATTAAATGCTCTAATAATTGTGACGGGGAAGATATTTAAGTTGTTTTTTTTTATTGTTTTTTTGCAAAGGATTTTGTGTTTTTCGTACCATATAGAAATTATATTAGATATCTTTATGATACACTGCATTTCATCTTATTTGCTTTATACAACAAGTACAATCAAGAGCTACATTTTCTGGTGCCAATTAGTAGGCCTACTCCATTTGAAGTGAACCCCGTCCAAGATTAATGATGATTATCCGAAACTGTAGGTCGATTATACATCATTAAGTTTGTATCAATGAATGTATTTTATATGATTCCCAAGAGAAAACACCGATTGGATGAAAAAGGTACACAGAACAAAGCTAGAATGTATAGTCGAACCATCTACGTCTCAGACGCTTCCCGCTTCCCGCAGGCCATTTTGTTAATTTACGAGCACATAATTTGCATCAGAGAGAAAGAGAGAGAGAGAAAGAGAGAGAGGGGGCGGTGTTTATCAGAGAATGCAATGTATCTCCAAAGAAAGTCGTAAACTAAACTAATTGTGTTTTCATAGTGTGAAGTTGTTTGAATTGAAATTCTGTCTAGCTTGCAGATTGTACAATAAAAGTTGTTTCTTATTAATCGCTTTACCACCCACACTGACTGGGGGTGGGGGGGGGGGGTGGAAGAAAACATGGCTGACCATTTAAAGAGCTATACACAGTGTGAAAATTAAAGTGGGGAAAATAACCCAAAATATATGTTTTCTATATGAGGTATAAAATTCAAGTAAAAAAACTTCTCTGAAACACTGTATTTCATCTATTTTGGTTAATCCATTTTGTGCGATGAGTTGAAATCGTTTTGGTAAAATGTGTCCAAGAAATTTTAAAAAAAAATGTATGTCCGACTAATTAAAGACATAACTATTATGTTGTTGTAGATATGATGAAATCAATTCTGTACCCTAGGGCTCTTTTAACGGTTGCGTCCGGGGTAATGTTTCCCTTGCTGCCCCCATTTTGCTTCATTTAATGTTTTCACATTTTCTTTCGTATACTTCCTTCTTTCGCGCGCTCCCTCTCCCTCTCTCTCTATCTCTCTCTCTCGATCTATTTATTCTGCCGCCCCCTTAATTATTGGTCAAACCGGTGACAACGGCCCCCGGAAAACCACATGTGCAGTACGTTCTTGTGAAAAATCTCCCAGTGTCCCATCAAAATTGACACCAAAAAAAAAAAAACCCTGCACTTTAGACCGTTAACTCTGTAAACGTGCATGGGCATTTTTTGAATAATTCTGTGGACCATTAGCCTCTGTTTTTTTTAGCCTAATAATTTTAAGCTATACAACTGAGACTTTGATTGATGAAATAAAATATTCCAAAAATTGAATATTACTTGTCCTTGGATATTGGTTCATGGTGCACCTTTTGACGGCCTGGGCCGGGGCAAGCTGACTGTTTCTGGGTTGCCCACATCCTCCTTGACCTTGAGGGACCAGTGGCTGCCCGGCCCAGGCCGTCAGGCTCTTGTCATGAGACTTTGATTGATGAAATAAAATATTCAAAAAATTGAATATTACTTGTCCTTGGATAATGGTTCATGGCGCACCTTTTAACGGCCTGGGCCGGGGCAAGCTGACTGTTTCTGGGTTGCCCACATTCTTCTTGACCTTGAGGGACCAGTGGCTGCCCGGCCCAGGCCGTCAGGCTCTTGTCATGAGACTTTGATTGATGAAATAAAATATTCCAAAAATTGAATATTACTTGTCCTTGGATATTGGTTCATGGTGCACCTTTTGACGGCCTGGGCCGGGGCAAGCTGACTGTTTCTGGGTTGCCCCTAGCCTCCTTGACCTTGAGGGACCAGTGGCTGCCCGGCCCCAGGCCGTCAGGCTCTTGTCATGAGACTTTGATGAAATAAAATATTCCAAAAAAAATTGAATATTACTTGTCCTTGGATATTGGTTCATGGCGCACCTTTTGACGGCCTGGGCCGGGGCAAGCTGACTGTTTCTGGGTTGCCCACATCCTCCATGACCTTGAGGGGACCAGTGGCTGCCCGGCCCAGGCCGTCAGGCTCTTGTCATGAGACTTTGATTGATGAAATAAAATATTCAAAAAAAATTGAATATTACTTGTCCTTGGATATTGGTTCATGGCGCACCTTTTGACGGCCTGGGCCGGGGCAAGCTGACTGTTTCTGGGTTGCCCACATCCTCCTTGACCTTGAGGGACCAGTGGCTGCCCGGCCCAGGCCGTCAGGCTCTTGTCATGAGACTTTAATTGATGAAATAAAATATTCCAAAAATTGAATATTACTTGTCCTTGGATATTGGTTTATGGCGCACCTTTTGACGGCCTGGGCCGGGGCAAGCTGACTGTTTCTGGGTTGCCCCTAGCCTCCATGACCTTGATGGACCAGTGGCTGCCCGGCCCAGGCCGTCAGGCTCTTGTCATGAGACTTTGATTGATGAAATAAAATATTCAAAAAATTGAATATTACTTGTCCTTGGATATTGGTTCATGGCGCACCTTTTGACGGCCTGGGCCGGGGCAAGCTGACTATTTCTGGGTTGCCCACATCCTCCTTGACCTTGAGGGACCACTGGTTGCCCGGCCCAGGCCGTCAGGCTCTTGTCACGAGTCTTTGATTGATGAAATATACCAAAAATTGAATATACTCGTTCTTGGACTCTGGTTCGTATGGCGCACCTTTTGACGGCCAGGGCCGGGGCAAGCTGACTGATTCTGGGTTGCCCTCATCCCTCTTGACCTTATAGTAGGCCAATAACTCCTGTAATAAACGGCATTCTTATTTTGAATATCGAATAAATAACTAAATTCATGTTTTGAATATCCAATAAGGAAAAAGTAACTAACTTCACAATGAATGTCGAATATCGAATAAGTAACTAACTTCACATTGAATATCCAATATCGAATAAGTAACTAACTTCACATTTTGAATATCCAATAAGGAAAAAGTAACTAACTTCACGCCGGTGAATCGATGTTGTTCTGACTAGACTCGCCGTTCACATCAGGTTAAGGTTGGGCCGAGGTTGGGTCCTAGATAATGCGACGATGATAATTCGCCTGCCAAAAAAGTACTTACGAGTCGAATGTGAATCCACAGGCGCATACAATAACAGTGGCGGATCCAGTAGGGGGGGGGGGGGGGGGGCACAGGGGGCACGTGCCCCCCCCCCCCCCCCAGACAAAAAAAAATGTTAAAATCAGCCCTAAAATTCGCCCAAAATGTACTGAAAAACAGGGGCGTGCCCCCTTTTTTGTTTGTATTTAAAAAAATAAAAAAAAATAAAAAAAATGCCAATGGCTGACCTAAAAAGGTGACCTTGACCCCCCCCCCCACCCCAACGGAGCAAAATTTTGACACCAAAAGAAAAAAAAAAGTGTCCTCTTCCCCCCCCCCCCCCCATTATTAATACAACTAGCATGTTTTTCGATAGAGTACCTATGTGCTAAAGTCACATTCCCTCATCGTCCAGGTTACTGCTTCCAAACTGCAGAGCCTGTGCATGAGGTTCAACTCAAAATCATTCAGGCAACAGGAATAATTCAGTGTTTGGCGCTGGTGGGATCACAATGCCGTTGTTTAGCACATAATATTTTGGAACCAGCGACCTTTACAACTTGGCCAGTATGACTTCACACTTAGATACTCTATTGGATTTCATGAACTTGGAACTTGGACTTAAAGATAAAGTTGAGTTCTGGTCATGCGATTGCATTGTGAAAGAAACGTTGTGGAACTGATCAGGAAAGGTGGATCATCTAGCATTTAAGTATTGGCGTGTACTGCAAGGTTCTGGAATCATCAAAATGATAAGAAATTTGGCCCAGTCTTGGTAAAGTTACAAGCACTGTACACAGAAAGATGTATATGGGTATACACAAACATGTGGCATAAAAATCTGTCTCGATTTTTATGATATTACATGCCATATTTAGAATATTAAGGCATTTGAAGAGCCATGCTTTTCAGGGAACATTTTGTATCCGATGTTCTTCTATACTTGCATAATACAATGATAACGCTCACAAATCATTTTTCACCCCTTCCCAGAACTCAAACTTCTCTTCAAGACAGTTTTGAAAAAGTGGCCCCTGTACCTTGAATCCTCAGTCAAGACTTAAAACCACTCAGATATGACATGCCCATAAAGTTGACCAACTTTGCCTGTGTAGTAAAGTAATTAAACTCAGAGCCCAATGAAGAAAAGATATTCATCATACAACTTTATCATACGCTCATTTAATAGATTTTTGTTAAATACATTTCTGAATTGGTATGCAGCCTCTTTGAACACCACAGCTTAAAATACAAGAAACAAGAATACAAATTAATTTATAGTGAAACATATGTGTATTTCAGAACGAAACCCAATTTTTTTTCTTCTCCTCCAGACCAGGGCTCTTAATGTATACACTGTATGTTCAAGGAAGACACTTTGCTTTCAAGAAACAAAAAACATGACAAAAGAGGAAAAATGTGTGAGCTATTTCACGGGGAAGACATGACTCTGAGCCCACTTATATAGTACATGATTTTAAATGGACACATAGATCTGTCTGGGACACGGGAATTAAATATACCCTAGACAAAGTTTAAACCTGCCATATCGAAACAACCCTGAAAATTATCAAATGGTAGGACCAAAAATATGGCAACATTTAATTGAGTAAACTACCTACCAAACAACCTACATGCATAAATGTCTACATGTTTATTGTACGAGTACAAATTATGAATAAACCTACTGGTAAAACGATAAGGATAAATACAAAAATTGCTTTTGTTTTTGTTTCCATTCCTGTTTTTACAGTGAAAACTCGTTATAAGCAGCTCTGATATAACAAGATATATACATTTATATGAAGGAAACTTTGTTGGTACAGCTCTTTCCCACATGGTCCCAATGTTCTCATTATAACAAGTTGCCACTGCATATAGAAAGGGCATTTAAAACCGTTGCTGGTTAGACCTCAACAAATTTAATGCAAATGAGCCTACCTTCATGATTTTATTGTCTTGTTGGGAGCGTTTTTTGTGTGATTTTCTTAAGACAGACATGTCACATACATGTATGAAGAAGGCCATAACCACCAAATTATAGGAAAGTCATAAAGATTAAGATATTACCACAACACCATGCTTACCGGTATCAATAATTTGTACAATAGCACACCATCAAAAATATCAATATATATTCATAATTTTTCTTTATACACAGTGACAGTGTACGTATGTAACACTCAATACAACTCAATGTTATGCATTGCATGGCTTCATGACCTGATAAATAACCTGATAAGTAAAGGAAGTCTTGAGTATTCACTCGAGCATATCCACTACACTTTGCATACGTCCAACAAGAAAGTGAGAGAGATAACAGAGAGCTATATAGGGGAACATGATCCCCTCATCACAACTGTGAAAAGAAGTCAACTACAGTGGTTTGAGCATTTAACTGGACGGTAGAATAGCTTGGCAAACACCATCTTGCAAGGAGGAACTGATGGGAGAAGAAAAAGGGGCAGATCAACTAGTGCATGGACTGATAACATCAAGCAGTGGACGGGCATGTAACTTCAACAGGTGAAGACAGAAGGTTATAGAGAACCTGTGTCTCAATACAATTTCATTGCTGCACCAACAGCTTCCAAGCTATGGGACATTGATAAATAGATAGATGCCACCATCAGACTGTAATTTCCTCCCTGCAAGTGCAATCGCCTGTACCTCAGTTGCCAGCTTTAAGACTGAGGTGCATTAAACACAGTTGCGCTAGGATTGCGCTTGTTCTTTTTAACTGCACGTAGATTAGATCTTCCACAGCACTGTACATATAACTGCATAACGAAGATACACCGACAACATGGTGGCCTGTACTTCTACAGAAGAAGAATAGTATTCTACAGAATATTATCTCCATGTCATTAGTCAAACAAAGAGCCACTTTCGCAATACAAAACTTTTCTCCGAGACCGATTACCTAATTTTGAGAAATCTCTCTCCTACACATGGTCATACGTCATTTGATTTTGGTATTACATGTTTTGTGTACAATGTGACATTGATCTGTAAACATTAATGTACGAGCAGTTCCCTTGAAAGTTATGAACATAACTCCTGAGCTAAAGGCTACATACATTAGAAATTTGATTCAATATTTTTGCTTTCTGCACATACATGTATCAATGCTGATATTACTTCTTCTGAGAAAACAATACTCTTACATTTGTATTGCATTTTATGTACATTTGATATAGACCTTTGGAGAGAGGAGTCATAAGAAAACATGAGCGGGTTTAATACAGGAAAGAATATCTGGGCAATTATGTGCAATGTGTCAAATATAATACATGTATAAATATGTCTTTTATTTAATCATTTATTTCATCCGAAAATTGAAAATACCCTTGATATGACCATTAACAAATAGTATGACACCAGAAAAGAATCATTCAAGTCAGAAGCCAAATCAAAACATTTCATTTTTGGGGTGAAACAAATAAGTCATATATTGTGTGATCTAGACACACAGCACGGAATCGGACAAAGTGAATAATGCATTAAAGCCTGCCCTGTGGAATTTCTTCAACCAATGCAATGGATAATCAACCAGAACATGATTGACAATATCAAATTCTAAACCAGTGTATAAAGCCAAAAACTGCATTCTTCACTGACTTCAAGAAGTACGGGAAAACATCCAAATCATTGTTCCCCCAGCACAAGGGCAAAAATAGACAATGAAATATTGATTTCTCCAAATCTCCACGAGGGTTTATTCGCATAGGTTGTGGTGCACCACTGCGGGGCATTCACAAGCATACTGTGCTTAACAATTTTTGCATCTTAATACACAGATAAGTGAGTACCCATAAGACCAATCTTGCATGCAGATACTTTTTTGATCCCCACTTGCCATTCCTTTAGTACACACAAACCCCAAAAAACAAAATGCTGCGGTAAACCACAGTACATGTGAATGAGCCTGAAGGCATTAAAGTCAGTACATCATAACTGCTCTGTACCATTTCTTCATTATGTCATCACAAAACGATAACAAAATAAAAATAAAAAGTGTATTCCTTGCCCGTCTACGTGACAAGAAAGAAACATAAATCCCATTTATCTTGACAAAATAATAAGTGATGATTTTTAAAGTGTAGATTTGAATTCTTCATTGAACGACCGTCCGATGATGAGTCTTCTGACTTCGCTGGTCCCTGCTCCAATCTCATAGAGCTTGGCATCGCGGAGCAGCCGACCAGTAGGATAGTCATTGATGTATCCATTACCCCCTGACAAAACAGAAAGTGGAAAATTAAGAAAAATATTTGTTGACATTAAATGAACATGTGTCTGATACAAATTTAGTTTTGGGAGTTATAAGATGACATGATGCCTCTCCAGTTCATAATGATAATAATCATAATAATTATAACAAATAATTTGTACATCACCTGTTCAAGGTTAGGATGGCATTAAAATCTGTCTTGAAGTACAGTAAAGACCAATGCATGTTATACATTAAGACTAAGATCCGATTTTGTAAGACTTAAGAGTTTCCAATAATATCTGATATGAACAATCGAACATGTAAATTTCTGAATGTTGAGTGCTGAATAATTATATGAATCTTGGGGAATTGCAAGATTATGTTAGGAGGCAAAGTCAAATTGGCTCCAAATCAGAGTGACATCAGACCAGTCCTGTGATCTTAAACCATTTTTCTTCAATGAATAAATAGTGTGGTTATCAATGCAGGACTTTGTATTTTCCTACCATCCCCATCTCTAAAGATGTAGCAAGCGCCCTTTTTTAAAAATCAAGATGCCACCTACCTAAACATTGAATGGCATCTAAGCAGACCTGTGTTGCAGTCTCAGCGGCTACAAGAATCACCCCTGCGCAATCCCTGGCGCTCACATGACCTCGATCCGCAGCACGAGCAACGTTGTAGACGTACGACCTGATTGAATTTAACCTTGTGAACATATCAGCCATCTTCCCTTGCATTAACTGAAAATAGAAGAGTACCGGGTATATTTTTGTGGAATTATCTAGAAATTCACCAGTTTCATGGATCTATAGATATTACAAAAAGCTCCATGTTTAGTATGTAATATATGAAGAAAATTGTTAAAAAGAAAAAAATCTAAATTGAAAACTTAAATTCACGATGAAAATTTGTTTTAAATTTCATTATGAATTCTGCAATCTCCAAGCGGATCCTAATCAAATGATTGGTTTAGAGCGTACACGTGACCAGGCATTTATTAAGCCTGACACATAATTTTACTAATGGCCGGTCATTAGTAAAATCATGTTATAAAACAAATAGAAACATATTCTTATAAAACAAATAATACACATCATTTTGTTTGGGCATTAGTAAAATTACCCACACTTGGTACCTTTGAAACAGTCCTAAACATGTTGCACAGGTACCTTGTGTGGGTAATTCTTACTAATGCCCTCACTGCTGTATATTATTTGTATACTATCTTACCTGAAACTCTCCGATAGGTCGACCAAACTGCTTTCTTTGATGAAGGTAAGGGAATGCTACATCACAAGCTGCTTGCATTAAACTGTGACAAACAAACAAAACATAATCATATCAAATTAGATACTGGGATTTCTGGAAGATATTGGTTTATCAAATGTATATATGTGACAAGCTTACTTTGATATAAGATGGGGGGTTGGGTGTTTAACAAAACATAAAGCCTTCTTTTGGACCGTATGAAAAATATTTATCAAATAGCACCAACTAACATAATTATTTGCCCTTTAGAATTTGTCCAACATAAGTGTTAGAAGATTTATGAAATATTGTGTGTACCGGGTAAACTTCTTCAAGTTGCTGTTTTAACACACAACACACAACGTCTAGGTATACAAATGAACAAATTAAGCTATTTTATATTTTTCAATACACATCTTGAATATTGCATGTAATTAATAATTCATTCAAGTTATTTCACTTTTCTACAGGTTTGCGGTTTCCACTTCTTTGTATTTTATTATTTTTTACCCCTGATGATTATAATAAATTGCAATGTAGCAAGGCACCTTTCACTGTCCTAAAGTCCTGGAGGGGGGGGGGGGGGATGTTTCACAAAGATCCTAAGTTGGACTTAACAATTATGGAAAGCCATTACCATCTTTAAAAATGTTTTTTTAAAGTAATTTTAAAAGGCATTAAATGTTGATTCAAATCGTTCATATTTCTATTATCAAGGAGATTTCATGTTCTTGATGTGGAATTTATGAAAAGTCTAAAATACTTGAATATTTGCTTTTGAATATATTTTACTTTAAGGCTACTAATGGCTCTCCGTAATATTAAAGTCCAACTTAGAGATAAGTACAACTTAGGATCTTTGTGAAACACCCCCCTGCACAATAACGTGAGTGCTTGGGACTGAAGGAGACTCTTACCCAATTGGTCCAGCGGCCAGAACCAGCCTCTCCAGATCCAGACCACTCATCAAGACGTAGACTCCTTTGTTCAGGGACCCCATCACATTCTCAACTGCTCAAAATAAAGAGAAGTTTGGTCAGCATTCACATACATTGTGTGAGTCAAAAAAAGAGTACACTCAGAAAATTGTCATTTATTTTAAAAGTCAGGTATGAACGAAAGGTTATCGTACATGTTTTGAAAGAGTGTTATATCCCGAATCGTTTGGTATCATTTTTGTGTGGTATGTGTTCATGTTTGGATGAAGAGGGGGCATTGTTTGCGAGAGGGCAAAAATGCAAAAATGCCACCCACAAATGATACCAAATGATTTGGGATAAAATACTCTTTCATAAGATGTATAATAATGTACTGTTCATAGATGATTTTTAGAATAACTAGCAATTTTCTTGGTGTAAACTTTTTTTTGACTCACACTATATACATTGCTAAACAGATATGTACTTGTACATGGAGTGTAATGCTACATGATTTAAATGATGCAAACTCATGCATTATTACAATGTGTCACTACCAAATGTGCATGCAAATTTACACATGAAGAAGTTTGCACTTAAAACAAAAAGTCAGCTGAAAAGATTCTTTTTTAAGCATTTTTTCTTCCTTTTTTTCTCAAAAATATTGAAAAAGCAAAACTAAAACTCAGGTGTCACATATTAATGCCTATGATAATTTGTTATTAAGACCAGTACACATGTAAAATTATAATTTTACCTGGAACTTAACAATCTTCAAGACCAATTCTCATGAGTAAGGCGTTAGGCCCTCTCCAAAGCCTTGTCAGAAACTTTGGAATCTTAATTTCATCCGCAAATTGAAAACCTCTGAAGGCTACTTTATCTATTCTTTTTTTTTTCTTCTCCCCGGAACTTTACTATCTCTTAAGACCAGGAACCTGCTTCACAAAGTCTTTTTTCAATGACAAATGACAAAAATCATTGACAAATCTGCTGATAACCAATCAGAAGCAAGGATTTCACTAGTTTATATCAAAAACTGTCATTTGTCACTCATGACAAGTTTTGTGAAATGGGGCCCAGCTCATATGTGAAAGACACCATTGAAACTATCACTTACCTGGAACTTTACAATCTTCAAAGACCAGTTCACATGTGTTTGACCCTCTCATGCCCAGCTTGTCGAGCTTCTGTGCGGTGCTGAATCCATCCATGCCCTAGTGAATATATTAAAACATTAGATGTAAGGTTCAAGACATTTTATTTAACCTCAATCATAAAAACATACAAACAGTACTACTACTACCACCACCACCACCACCACCAACACCACCACCACCACCACCACCACCACCACCACCACCACCACCACCACCACTACCACCATCACCACCACCACCACCACCACCACCACCACCACCACCACCACCACCACTACCACCACCACCACCACCACCACCACCACCACCACCACCACCACCACCACCACCACCACCACCACCACCACCACCACCACCACCACCACCACCACCACCACCACTACAGTCAAACCTGCGTTAGTGACCACCTGTCTACAAAGACCACTACTGCTACTACTACTACTAATAATAATACTAATAGATAAACAGGTCAATAAATAAATACAAATCTAGTGTAATACCTTTTCGATGAGGAACGTTGTGATGCCATGGCTTGCTTCTACACCAAGGTCTGTTTTGGCGTAGACTACCAGTACATCTGCATCGGGTCCATTGGTAATCCAGAATTTGCTGCCATTCAACAAATAGTAGTCACCTACATGTACCATGGTCACAGAAAATTTGAAAGGTGTTAACATACATGGAAAGCTAATTGACCGGGCATTGTTCTACTTGCGCGTATAATGCAACGATGCAATGGTTGCAAGTGAATTTATGCACAGTGAGAAATGAAGTAATTTTTTTTTATTCTCTCCCTCCCCTGATCTGTCTCTTTTTTATTTTCTCAAGCGCCGGTGATACTGGCATTCATTTTGTTCATTCATTTCTTTCATTCCCTTGGCTCACTTTTTGTCATAAAAGCCGGTAACATTAACTAACAATTTTTTTTTCTTCTTGCAGGCGAAAAAGAGGGGTGCGGTTAATACACGAGGGCGGTTAAAACAAGAGGGCGGTTTATACAACGTTAATTACGGTACACTTTGCCTGGCATGTGTTGTTAAGATATCTCTTTCTGAAAATTTACAAGGGGGATTCGGTATACAAAACAAAAATTGAGTGCTTATTTGTTATGTCACAATTAAAACTATACTGTCAGTAGCTCCTCTGTGATCTCGAGACTGCACTACCGTGCGTCCCAAAAAAAACTATACACTTTTGAAATGGCTGCCAAATAAAAAATATATGATTCTGGGGGAAAAGTTTTATATGTATGGAAAGCTCATAAACTCAACTTTCATATGACACCAAAAAGTCTGAAAATAATTCATGCTTGGGTGAGCACCGCTCACTTTTGTAAAGGGTATGAAAATTTGGTTGCGCAGGAATTAGCCTTCCAATTTGTGAGAGGTAAATCCTTTGGAGCTAATACAAAATTGAGGGTAATACATGTATGATACATTCATGATTCGCTGAGTGAATTTCATGGTTTATTAAACCAAACTTTTAAGCATGAGGGAACAGGAATTGCATTTCTTATTGTAGCATTGTAACTTTCCCTGGTAGACTCAGTGGTGTGTTCATGGGAGTCATGGAATTTCCATGTTACAAACCGTTATTTTTTACATCTGTGACTTTGAATAAAAACCTTCACCCCACATTTCAGTTATTGTAAGATAAGTTGAACATCTCATTGATTTACATAATCCCCATCTGGTTATTAAGTAAATCAATGAGATGTTCAACTAATCTTACAATAACTGAAATGTGGGGTGAAGGTTTTTATTCAAAGTCACAGATGTAAACTAGATGGAACTGCGACTGCGCGCAGTCAAAAATGATGCCCTCCGTCAGAGCAATTTTACAAACCAAAATAGAAGAAATATTTCAAATTGAATTTCGATTGTAATCCATTAACAGGTTCTCAGAATATCATGATTACAAGCTATTTCTCATATACTGTATGTATGACCCTTTGATCTTTGACCTCATGACCCCAAAATCTACTCAGTTCATTGGCTCTGCAAGATACATACATGTCTTGAGTTTGATGGTAATCAAACCATCGGTTCTAATGATAATGCGATCACAAGCTATTTTTGCATACATAATGAGCCCTGTGACCTTTGACCTTGTAAACCCAAAATCTAATCAATTTATTGGCTCTGCAAGATACATACATGACCAAAGTCTGGTAGGAATCCATCAGTTGGTTCTTGAGATAACGCGATCACGAGAACGGATGGACGGACAACCCGGAGGCATAAAAATAACAGTTTGTAATGGCCCGGCCCCACTGGCCGAAGGACACAAAACGTATGCTTAAAGGACACGGCGGACGAGCAAAATTTCGGGAGTGGCTCCATCCGTTTTCATCCGCTCCAGAAATAGACAAAATTTGCGAAAATTTGCGAAAACAGAATGGAAAATAACGGACTTGGGTAGTATGTAGCGAGGATGTTCAACGGATGTTCATCGGAAGCCTAGCGGATGAAAACGGATAGAAGTGAATGACAGCTTTGAATACTTTATATACGAGATGCATACGCTTACATCCTTTCTATTTCCGTGCTACTAACGATGTATAGACGTTCCATGCACCTTATCTTTCCTCCCTCTTTCCGTTTTCAGCTGCAGCGGATGTGAGTTGCGAGGATGCCCAGAGGATGCATAGAGGATACAGCGGACGTTTAACGGATGATAACGGACATAGAACGTTTGTTGCTCGTATTTGTCGCGGATTTACATCGTACACGGCGGAAGTTCATCCGTTCTAAAAGTTTTGTGCAGCTCAAAACTTTTTGCGCGAATGAAATCACAGTGGACGGATGCTCGATGGATAGAGCGTATGAAACACGTATTCAATGAGTATACAACGGATGCATAGTGTTTTCCAACGGATGGCAAGATTTTTTTACGTTTTACATCCTCTTTGCATCCGTAAGTGCAGTGGGACCGGGCCTTAACATGGAGATTACAACATGTACCATCACCCCATCGTGACTCCCATATCACCCTCAATTTTTTATAGTTTTTTGGGGGACGCACGGTATAGGCCCCTCGACATCCCCTCGGGGCACAGTACAGTTTCAATATCACCTTGGGCAACAGTTTTCACCATGTCCTTCAAAGCAGTCAATATTTGTATACCGGTACTAGCTTTGGCAATTTTACCATTCGTGATGTGATGCACTGACAAAATGTGTTTCCCAAATAGTTCACAAAAAAAAAAAAAATGTTATTTTCAATTTGTTCAACAATCTACTCTTTTTAATTAGAACTACAAGCACTTGCAGAAGTTGAAAATGATTTACCTTTTCGTTCTGCCTTGAGCTTCATGGAAACAACATCAGATCCACTTCCAGATTCACTCATTGCTAGAGCTCCAATGTGATCTCCACTGATAAGCTACATGTACATCATGAGACAAATATTCAAAACAAGAATTAGACAATTACATGACATCTCCTTTAAAGATACATGTACTATGTCCCTTTTGCAGCCAACATCAAATTCTGTAGAACTTTGCAGAAATTATGAATATTTCATGTATGTCCTATCTGTGAAATTTAAACGTTAGCAGTGTCCTAATATTCAAATTATTCAAGGAATCCCGTTTACTTGCTAGACTTCACTGTCAGACACTATTGAGTGACTGACTGGCTTTTTCATCTTTGGTATTAAATAACATACATATTAAAATGAGCTGTGAAGGGTACATGAGCATTTGTCTACATCAATAACCCACTTCTTGTAATGGCCACAATTAAACTGATTGAATCTTATCGCAGCATAAAACGTACAACCATTCAGTACAATGGTCTGAAATATCAGACTATGACTTACTGGCTCTATAGCTCCTAAGTCGATTTGACAACTAATAGTTGTTATTTTCCCACTTAAAGACATTTTCAAGCCCCCTTTTTTTTAGGGAAGTTCTAAATTAGTATTGTCTTTCAAATGCCGTTGGAATTTAACCTTTTCATTTTTTTGGCCTGCAAATGGGACATAGTACCTTTAAAGCCCCATCGCACTTCTTATAGCTATTTGCGCCCTCTACATAGCAAACAATGCGTAATCGGTGACAATTGGTCCCCCATGGTCCCCGTTTTCCTAATTGAGAGCTGATTTCATGAGATAACTATCTGTCAGTGACCTTGCAGGGAGGTTTAACCCGCCCCCCCCCCCCCCCTTCCCTGGCCAAACTAGTGCAGGCAAGCTTTAATACATTAAACTTCACACATCATTATCAGGATTGTAAGTAGAACTTTTTTTCTTAGTAAACTCACCTTGGGCAGATATTTTGCCTTCTGGTCCTCGTTCCCATTCCTTACAAGCTGATTGACACAGAGGTTGGAATGGGCTCCGTAACTAAGACCTATTCCCCCGGACGCTCTCGATAATTCCTCCATGATGATCACATGATCAGTGTAACTTCCTCCCATTCCTCCATACTCCTCTGGAAAAACAAAAACAATCAAACATAGATTAAAAAGATGATTGTTCGAATCCCTGCCATGGCATTACAATCCTTTGGCAAGACATTGATTTTTGGGGCCTCACTTCACCCAGGTGAGGTACATGTAAGTGGATACATTATAAAGAAGAACTCTGCTACAGCTGGGGTAATAATAGAAATCACTTTGTAAATGCATAAAGCAATTATAAAGCAATTAAAAAATACGATATGAAAATTATTAGAATCACTGCAATGGCACTACTGTCCTTTCGCAAGAGCTGCAAGACAGTAATCTACATTTGACACACTCGACCCAGGGGAGTTTCCTTGGAAGAGCAAAACTAATTCCTATATACATGTAGCATATAGGAATGTAATTGCAGGTTGAATGAGGAAAGCTATGACACAAGGGCGTGAAGAAGTGAATCTGCCTTGACTGAGTTTGAGGCTCAATCAACAAACCTAAGGTATTCAGATTGTCTAAAAGAGTGTATATACCAGTGAAAAAAATATATGGGGGCTCGGGGCGAATTAGCCCCGAAATGCCTAAAAGAGCCCCCGAAAATCAGAAAAGAGCCCCTGTAAATTTGCATAGAGTTCAATGCAAAACAAATTTTAGAATGTTATTTTCATGCAGGCAAGCTTGAAAAGTAGCCCCCGAAAAATAAATATTATTTTTTTCCCTGGTACATGTATATACAACATGTATAACATACCTGGTGCAGTGATTCCAAGGAAACCCATACTGCCCATATTCTTAAAGAATTCCTAAGAAAAACAAACAAATTTAAAGAAGCAAAAATAAACAAACACAAGTCAACCATTTACAAAGAGACCTAAGACTTGTAAGACTTGTAATATTTGCACTGTCACAAAAAGATTTTTTAAAGTAATACAAAATTATTAAAATTAAAAAAACAGATTTCTGACGAATAAAATAAAGGACAAATATATTTAGATAAAGAAAGAGACAGTAACATTAATCATTTATAAGCTTCCATGTTAAATTTAAATTCGTTATTATTCAAACCAATCATTTTTTTATTTTGTTGTGTTTTATATCATGAAATAACAAAATGTTGTCACCATCAGTATCAAAGCATGTGATTGAGCTAGGTGAATGAAAAGTTTGAAAATAATATGAGCAGTATGAAACTATATGAATTCCATATATACTGTACATAATATGTTTACTTGATGATATCAATCTGCAATACATGTACATGTATGCAATATAAATGCAGATAATTACACTAATTACTTTTATAAGGTGCCATATCCATTTGAAATCAATGCCCCTATGCAAAGGATGAAAATCTCAAGAAAGTACAACATGTGAAGGATAATAGAACATTATAACAAGAAACATAAAGAGGTACCTGTACAATTATAGAACAAATCAAAGAGATATAAGAGTTTTTATGATTTACTGTACATAACAAAGCTTTCCTTAACTTACCCTCAAGTTATCAAATGTATTTTTGGCATCGATTTCGGCTGCATAGGGTGCCAACTCCTGCTGGGCAAATTTGAATACAGTTTCTCGGAGCTACGTTGAAAAGGAAATTAAATGAAGAATGTTCAATAGATGTGAAAGCTTTGAATAAAAATTCTATGTTCGAATCTAAATACCATCTTTTCTTACGCTCTCTTTGTTTGCTTTCATCTCTCTACATTTTTTCCCCTTGAAAATCCTCTTCCTCTCCTTTGTCTCCATTTGAATTAACTCCAGGGAGCTCCAGGGATAATAGAGATTATCTGATGACGACAATGATGATGAATTGGTGATGATCATGATGATGACAACAATAAATTGAAAAATAATAATAGTCTAGACTAGATCTAGACTAATTAGATCTAATAATATTTAGAACTCTAGATCTACTAAATACTAATAATACACACAATTGTAGTCTAGTACTAGAACAGCTAGTATTATAATTAATGAAAATATCAGAACTGCCACTGATGTTTAGATCTTAATTAGAACTGATCTAACTTTGAATAGATTTAGAAAAAGCAAGCCACTTTCGCAATTTCGGAATTCAGTACACAAATGTCAACCTATGGGACTACATATTAGAGATGTATTTCATAATCCTAACCTGTTGTTGCTCCTCTGTGAGTCCTGATACAACATCATCAACTGGTACATAATTTCCTTGGTTCCTAGATGGTTGTTTTAGTCCTTTTAGTGCTGAAACACCGCAAATCCTAGGGAAAATCCCCGAAAAGCAATGACGTAGCCGTCCAACTGTGCAAGGAGAAAGAGCCATGTTTCGCAATTATGTAGCATCTATGCATCGCGTATGACAATTTTTCGGTACAATTCGGACCCCAACCCTGGATAGCTCGAGACAATTTTCTAGTCAAATTTCGTTTTATAATAGTGTCATACAGGTGTCATATACATTAGATATAGTTCTAAGATTATTTTGATAATATCTTCCGGGAGATTGCCTATCATCTTGGAATAAATGCCATCCTTCCCTGGAGCAGTGTTTTTTAATTCTAGTAGAGCATTACTAATTAAGCTCGGAAATCTTCATTTCATACATTAATTTTCCTCGTGCTTTTGCCAGGCGCGTAGCCATGCAGGGGGGGGGGGGGGGTGGGGGCAGTCGCCCCTCCCCCCCATAAAACGCCAGCCAAAAAAAAAGAGAGAGAGAGAAAGAAGAAAGGAAGAGGACGTAGGAAGAAAAAGGATTACGAGTCGAGAACGGTACAACGAATCGTCTTCTATCTCTAATAATTTGATGAAACGTCAGAGCTTCCGCACTACGCGCGGATCGAGGAAGAGGAAAAGCTTGATTCAGACAAGGATTTAGAGTCGAGAACGGTACAATGAATCGTCTTCTTTCTTTAATAATTTAATGAAACGTCAGAGCTTCCGCACTACGCGCGGATCGAGGAAGAGGAATAGCTTGATTCAAACTAGGATTAAGAGTCGAGAACGGTACAACGAATCGTCTTCTTTCTCTAATAATTTTAATGAAACGTCAAAAGAAACTGAATTTAGACAAGGATTAAGAGTCGAGAACGGTACAACGAATCGTCTTCTCTCTACAATAATTTCATGAAAAACGTCAATACCCCCCGGGATTCCACCTAAGGCCCAAAGGTGGGCCCTTAGATGCTCATCAGGCGGTAATTTGATACCTAAAACCCCTGAAATTCTTGGGGCTCCGCCCCCTAGACCCCACGCCAAATAGTGTCCTGCCAGTGTCACATAATAATAAGGTATCAAAAAATGCTCACCTGACCGTAATAAATGTCTAAAACCCCTGAGCTTCCGGGGGCTCTGCCCCCTAGACCCAACCACGGGCCGTAAGGCGAGCCCCTGAATGCTTATCTGACCGTAATTAAACACCTAAAACCCCTGAGCTTCCGGGGGCTCTGCCCCCTAGACCCAACCACGGGCCGTAAGGCGAGCCCCTGAATGCTTATCTGACCTTAATTTAATGCCCAAAACCCTTGAGCTTCAGGGGGCTCCGCCCCCTAAACCCAACGCCAAT
>JAVYIG010014229.1:0-42741 GCA_035222895.1 Strongylocentrotus droebachiensis
TTCTTAAAACAAAGTACTACTTGCCTTCTCACGTCTGTTAATATTGAAACAGAAATTTGTGATGTAAACTGTTACGCCCTTACTGCATAGTAAAGAATACTGTTAATGACCGGAAGCTGGGGGGCTTTAATAGATGTAAAAATACGTTTGTACCGTAGATTATGTAGAGAAAATTCAATGTACTAGTGGTTATGTGTCTAAACCCGAAAATTAAAAGGTTACAACATTTAGCTGTTTTGAAAACATATAACTTATCATTAATTTCAGTTAGAGAGGGGATTACTAATTTTGTCTGGTAGAAAGTTCGGAAATCATTACATTTGTCTTCATAGGCCCATGGTGTAGACCTGCATACGCTTTATATTAATGTTGATTACTATCCGGGGGTAATATATACTATACCACTGTGGTTACAGTGGTAGTGGTGTCGAAGATTATTGCTAATGACTGGCATCCGGGTAGCCTTGGTGAAAACAAGTTAATATCATAGATTCAGTAGAGTATTATGTCTATACCCCAGTATTTTGATAGAGGTTTAACAACAACAAATTAAATCATTCGAGTTTAATCAATGTAATAAATATGCCTTCAGCCGAATGCTGAAACAGGTTCTCTCCCTCTCGCCGAGTATATATAACAAAATACGATGCATGACTTGTTTTTGTTCACGAAAGCTTTTCCTGTGTTGAGGAATTTTATCGAAACGATGTGTATGATTTTGTACTGTATAAAAACAAATGAATGATTAAAACAAACATTGGCAAGAATATGGGTCCAGGCATATCACGGTCCATTTACCATTTGTCATATTGGCATGTTCAGATAATACTTTCTTACGTCAAGTGGAAGGTTGCTCAAGGGCTTTGAAGCGGCAAAATCGAAGTGTATATGACTGGATATGGATGGAATTGAAAAGATAATGACTTGTATACATAAGTTTGGGCGTGCCCATTAAAAGCTTTGTAAACACACTTAGAAAAAATGGTGCAACTATGCACCTTTAGGGGTTCAAACCGATGCAACAATAGCAGCACCTTTAGGGGTTAAATCCTGCACCCTTTTTAAAGGTGCAATCCTGCACCCTTTAAAAGGGTGCCAGATTAAACCTTTTAGGGGACATGTTAGTACCTTTTATGGTTCAATCCTGCACCTTTAGGGGTGCAAACCGATGCAACAATAGCAGCACCTTTAGGGGTTAAATCCTGCACCCTTTAAGGAGGGTGCCAGATTGCACCTTTTTATGAGATATGTTAGTACCCTTAATGGTTCAATCCTGCTCCTTTAGGGGTGCAAACCGATGCAATATCAGCACCTTTAGGGGTTCAATCTTGTACTCTTTAATAGGTGCAATCCTGCACCCATCATCGAGGAATATTTGCTCGTACACAAATACATATTAAACATGCATGATGTTTCTTGGTTAGTAATCATATAATCAATATATCTATTGCTAAAACGTGAATGTAATTGTAACATGATCAGACAAAATAATCTATTGGTTAATGATTGCCGACGGAAAATACATATCACAAAATTGATGTGCATTGTCATAATTTGCTTAACAAATCATGATAAATGTACTTTTATGTAAACACGTGGAAAATAATCATGAATATGCATGCAATATGCAAACTTTTTTTTTGCACCCTTTTTCGGTCGATAGGGTTCATTTTTGTGGGAAGGGTGCAGAATCTTATATTGCACCCTTTTTTTAATCCCTTTTCCTTCAAAAGGGTTCATTTTTATGTAAAGGGTGCAAACTCTTATTTTGCACCCTTTTTTGCACCCTTTTTTCTTAGAGTGAACGAACAAAAGTAAACACAACAAAAACACCGTGCCCCAAGACACAGGATTATACATCAACGACATCTGGAAACCCCTCCTCAACAAGTACCCGGTCACTCCTCCTCCACCACCGCCTCCACCAACGCCTCCACCACCGCCCTCACCACCCCGACAGACACCCGTACATCAACCACCGCCACCCGCCGAACCCTCAAAGCAGCCGCCAGCCTCACAGCTACAATGCACAGCAGACGACAGCAGACTACAACGCCGCCTACATCGGGGACACACACAGCGTCTCGCCGACAGCACACCCCACTCATGGATTCGAAACTCTCCTAAGTCCGCAACCCGGAGACTCCAGCCCAGACGGACAGTCAGACGAACTAGCCGACCATCCATGTCCACTCCCCGATGACTCCACTCCACACGGTAACCTATTTTTACCCGACGTCCGCAATCCGGTTACTTAAGCTCACGCACGTCAGCTATTCTCCACTCCTGACGACGGATAGTCAACCTGTTCGAAACGTCGAGCCACTCATCCTCTCCAAGCGCTATAGTTCTCCTTAGAACTATAAGATAAGAAAGATACCAAACAGTCCTTTTCAGGACTACACACCCCCAAGAAAGATTACCGAGTCAGAGTCCTTTTCAGGACTCCTCAATCCTCTCTCTCTCCCTCTCACATGGTGCGCCCGCAAGCCTACTGTATAAACAAAAGTATGTTTAATGCAGTTCTGTGCCGTTTCGTGTTATCATGTAAAGCATGTTAAAAAAATCGAGGAATACAATCATGGACAAGGATTTCGTTGTTTACGTGGTCCAAGAACCCTATCTCACTCACTTTCTGGACCGATCTACGCTATACCGGTCTACGTTAGAGCGATCTAAATGTGAGTGTGAAAGCACATCCGTGTCAGGAAGCGATCTTCTGGACCGATCCAGGAGACAACTTCGCTCCAGACCGCTCTAACGTGCAGTTTGAAACCAAACAGTGTACTTCGGCCGGAAGTGATTGTGTTTTGGCGGGAAAGTAATGAAATGGAGAAAGAGATTGCAGTACAAGAATAAAAACAGGGAATTAAATAAGAAAAGATGGTAATAAAAAGTGATATAATGATAATACAAAAAATAACATAACGACAGATAGAAATAGAAAGTGATAGAATGCTAAAACAAATAATAACATGAGAGAAGGTTATAGAAGGAAAAAAAAAACATATGAAAGACAAAAAGAGGAAGTGATAGAATGATGAAATAAAGAATAACATAATGAAATAAAGAAATATAAAGTGATACAATGATAAACACAAAGAATAACATAAGAGAAGGTGATAGAAGGAAAAATATAACACAAGGAAAGACAGAAAGGGAAAGTGATAGAATTATTTTTTAAAAGACTAAGATAAGAAAATGTGATAGAAGGACTAAAATAAAGAATAGCAAAGAGAGAGATAGACGAGGAAATGAAAGAATGGAAAACAAAGAATAACATAAGGAGAGACAGAAAAGGAAGATGATAGATGGGAGAAAACAAAAAATAACTGAAGGAAAGACATTAGACTGAACAAGAGTAAAGAGATAGACGAGGAAATGGAAGAAGGAAGAACATAGAATAACATAAGGAAAGACGGAAAGAGAAGATGATAGAATGGTAAAGATACAGAATAAGAAAAGGAACGATAGAAGAGAAGTTGAACGAAGAAAAAACAACGAATGAAATTTAAAAAATAAAAAAAATGTTAGAAAGAGGAGGGAGGTATAAAATAATAACGACAAGAAAGACAGTTGAGAAGACAATTAAAGGAAACAGAAAGAAAAACAGAAGGAAAGACAGAAAGACAAAAACGACAAAAAATCTAAACAAAGAATAACATGAAGAAAGCTAGAACGAGAAGATAGTATAAAATGATAATATTAAAGTATAACAAATTGAAAGAGAATGAAAATGACAGAAGGATAAAATAATGCCAAGAAGAGAAGATAGAAATATTAAATGATAGAAATATCAAAAAATGACAAAAAAAAGAAAGAAGAAAGAGAATATTAGAGGATAAATATAAATAAAAAAATGAAAAGAAAAGAAGGTGAAAGGACAAACAAGGAATAACAGTCAAACTATACAATATAGAAAGAAAAGACGAAAGAAGGATTTTTTTTAAATTACCTAAGGGTAGATAGAACATTACAGAACAACATAATAAGAGGAGAAGAACAATGGATATATTTATGGATTAATGGGTAACATGTAATCATGTTAGCGAAAGAAATAATTGATAGCATAATGAAACATTTTTAAAAAGTAGAGTTCAAAGGAAAACAAAAACAAGGAATAACATAATAAACTTTTTTCTTTAAAGAGGTAGGAAAATGAAAAGGCTATAGTATAAAGAAAGGATGGAAACAGAACATTAAAAGAGGAAAATAAATAGTAAGTTTGTCAGGAATACAAAACAAAACCAAAAACTTGTAGGCCGGCAGTACACGTGTCTCATCTGTGGTAAACATTGCGATAAGTGTGATTGTGTGAAACCAAACGAATCGTAGCTCTGGAGCAGTCAAGTGGATCGGTCCAGGAAAGTGAGTGAGAATAGGGTCTAAGTATCTACGGATATGACCCAGGTTGTTCAACATGCATGCCCGTCCTCTTGGCAAAGTTGAGTCACAGCTAATATTGGCTTGAACAAAATATACTCCCGCTGATGTGGTCACATTTTTCCTCCTAGGTTTTACATCTTCGATGGGCTATGAAAAGCCCTTATCAGTTCTAATCTCTGTTCCATTCATCATAATTTACTACCAACACATCAATCTGAAGCGCTCGTGGTATGAAATACTTAGAGACAGATGTATAACGTTTAGGCAAAAAAAATTGCCATATTTTGCCCCAAACGTGACTTCTTTTTTTAAGTCGGTCGTGTTTTAACTTATTTCAATCCTATTGACATACCACTAGAATCAGAGAGCTTGATGAGTGTTTTTGTTTGATACTAAAATTGTCATGGTAGCCCGTATGATTTTTGGAGATATCGCCAATCTTATGAATTTTGGCAACTGAACGTTTCCATGGAATTTTTCAAATACATGGAATCATCTAGTCTAATTGGTTGAATATCTTTAATAATGGAAAGTTATTTCAAATCCGAAACACTATGGAATTACGATTCACACTTATATGAAATGTTGGCATTGTCCGTTATTCTACTCATTCTTTAAGCCAATTATCAATTTTTTAAATGTTCTCAAGAGAATGTTCAAGTAAAAGCCTACCGTTTCTTGGCAACGTCCAAAACAAACGACAAAACGGTCGAGGTCTTCAGTCTCCCCCTAAGCAGTGTTGACCGTGTAAACTAAATGCATCTCAGCTACCAAGGTTCACGTGTATCTTGTTCATATTTCAGTCAAAGTAATGAGTGACAACTAACTGGAAGGTTTTTTTCTTGAACGTGTCTTGAAGAAACAAAATGACGTTGAAATACTTTATTTCGCAAGATTAGAAACAGGAGGGTTGGTATCCATGTAATGGCGAATCCGGTATTGGCACTATGTCGAACCACGCAGTGCTCGGATTCCTCGGAAAACACTTGCCCCTGATATGAATCTCAATGCAGGTTCCGTTTGCAGAAATATGTAATTATCCATATTATCCGAGTCCCATAACGGACAAGATACAATGACTTAGATAACGCAAGGTACAGGAGTGCGTTGATCTACTTAGTACAGATAGGTGGTATATAGAGTGTGCGTACTATCTCTTGGCGCACCCCAAAACGAAACCTTCAAAATAGAATGCTTTGTAAAGTCATCGTCATAGCGATGTCAACATAATTATACGTCAATCTATATATTAATACTCAGAGGCGTCGTGGGGGGACTTTTTGTCTCATCAGAAACGTGTTCCTCGACCGTACCCGCCTTCGCCGTTGCGTGGGAACGGTGAAACAAATCCACAAAACATGTCTGCCGTATTCCGCGTGCCATTTGGGGAGGACGAGCAGACGAGAGCACGGCCGGCTTTGTCCATGCAAGGAGATAATGAACCCGCGCGAGTGAGGCGGCAAGGCTTGCTCCCTCTGTGTAATCAAAGAGATACACAGCAGATGGCGATCAAAGTGATATTATTTTTTGTCATATTAGATTGTTTAAAAAAATATATAACTACTATCGTGTTATTTAATATGGACAAAATATGAAATAAATGTAAAAGTAAGTAATGTAGGTAACCTCTTTCAAGTTTGTTGTATCATCCATGCAAAATTTCTTTTTGATGACAATTTTAATAAATAGAACATGTTTCATTAATAGTGTATGTTAAGCCAAAGTAAACAATTGTTATTCATGTTTTGATTTGGAACAAGTTTTGAATAACTATGTTGTCATTTCTTACATAATTTATAAAATCTTTGAGAATCAACTTCATTCATGATGTATTATTAATGTCATCGTCATTCAAAGTAATAAGAGAAAGCTGAAGATGGAAAATATATGAATGCATCAATGAATGTTATTTTTCAGTGTAGAATTAAATTTACTTAAGGATGTGTGAAAATAGCAAAAATGAGAATGGGAATTAAGTTAGAACAATATTCGTAGATAACGAAAGTGAGGATGGGAAGGGATATTTAGAATAAGGATAGGAATGAATGAACAACAATAATCATAAATAACGAAAGTGAAATCGAACGTTAAAGTTTAAAATATTTGCATCAATTTTCTTTACAAATTATTGATTTCACTTTTTCTTCCAATTTTCAAGTTTTATTACATGGTACAAATTAAACAAAACTATTCAAAATTATACATGGAACAGCAAACAAAAGCTTGATATTCTAATGAGTACAATATTAATAAAAAGAAGAAGTTAAAGAATTAAAGGTACTTTGTCCCATTTGCAGGCCAAAAAAATCTTAAGGTTAAATTCCAACGGGATTTGAAAGTAAATACTAATTTAGAACTTCCCTAAAAAAAGGAGGGGGCTTGAAAATGTCTTTAAGTGGGAAAATAACGACTATTAGTTGTCAAATCGACTTAAGAGCTATAGAGCTAGAAAGTAATAGTCTGATTTTCAGACCATTGTACCTAATGGTCGTACGTTTTATGCTGCGCAAAGGTTTAGTCAGCTTAATTTTGGCCATTACAAGAAGTGGGTTATTGATGTAGACAAATGCTCATGTACCCTTTACAGCTCATTTTATGTATGTTATAACCAAAGAAGAAAAAGCCAGTCAGTCACTCAATAGTGTCTGACAGTGAAGTCTAGCAAGTAAACGGGTTTCTTTGCCTAATTTGAATATTAGAACACTGCTAACGTTTAAATTTCACAGATAGGATATACATAATTATGACATAATCATAATTCCTGCAAAGTTCTACAGAATTTAATGTTTGCTGCAAAAGGGACATAGTATCTTTAAAGTATACAAACAAGAGAATATATTTCTTTGAAAATTAGAAGGAAAAAAAAACCGAATATTAAAAATATATCATCTATAGAAATTACGCTGGTCGGTGGAAGGTCGTGTTAACTTTAATCGTGGCAAGTTGGTCCAAGTAAGATCGTGTGGACAACTAATGGTGTAAGTGACATGAGGTTTTTACTGCTGTAGGGATTAACTTACGTCGACTAGACCAATCATTATTGATGACCTGTAAATGTTGTGATATTAGTTTTGATTTAATAAAACATACAAATAACACAATTAAAAAAATAAAAAAAACTTACGTCGACTAGCAAAACCCCGTCTGAACGAGACTATAGTTACATACCACGACAAGTGTTTGTGCCTGCGATCTATACGGGATAAGACTCTTTAGATTTCCCCAGGATCATACATGTTTACAGGGCCATTTTTCGCAAGGAGGCTAAATATGAAATGTTCCAGATTATGAAATTTTGCGGTCGAGCCGAGAAAAACATCTTAATGTGGTAAGACTTTTAATTAATCATCTGTGATAAGATACAGACTTGCAAACTCGCGCATCGATCTCGATGCCTGAATATAAGCTGATATAATATTGATAGAAATATTTCAAATTTTAGGGTGGGGAGGGGAGAGCTGTAACCACCACACCCTGCCCCCGACCCATCGTAAGCTTTTAGTATAAGCTTTTCATTTATGAGTTTCTCATATGGTTCTCTTTAATTTACAGATGGATAAAGAGCTATACTGACTAGCAGACCAAAAGTATAGTATTGTTTAATGGAGATGTGAATTTGGTGTAAACAGCTACCAAATCTTACTGACTCCAACCGATTTAGACGGACTGTTAATAAGTGCAACCTAATCATTGCTGCCGAACAACTTTTGACAATATTTGCCTTAATCAAAATAGCGAAACTTTGTTGACCGTACCTTTTGCAGCTCATCAACAATCAACTTAATCACCTATTAACTTATATCATGCGTGCATATATTAAAAAATGACTTGCCAAAGACTTGCCAAAGGTTTACAAGGGATAATATCACATGAAAGATTTCGTCCATATATAGATGGCAATGAACTTTAAAGTGAAATAATTGATAGGGGTTCTGCTGTTCATTTCCCATGCACTGAAATACATTAGATGGCCTAAATTGGTTTATTGTTGAAGTATTCATCTCTCTCTCTCTCTCTCTCTCTCTATTCCCCTCTCTTTTTAGCTCTCTATTACGCTTCCCCTCTCTCTCTCTCTCTCTCTCTCCCTCTCTCTCTCTCTATCCCTCATTCTCTTCCCCTCTCTTTTTAGCTCTTTATTACGCCCCCTCTCTCTCTCTCTCTCCCTCTCTCTTTCTCTCTCTCTCTCTCTCTCTCTCTTCCCCTCTCTTTTTAGCTCTCTATTACGCTTTCTCTCTCTCTCTCTCTCTCTCTCTCTTTCTCTGTATGGGATAATGCGTATACATTATGACGGGAAATAGGCCTCAAGTGAGCTGGGGAACAAAAAAAGAAAGAGAAAACGGGGAACTCGGGGGAAAACCGAGAAAATGCGGACAAAGAATATCAAAGTTAGGAATCCATAAACATATCTATTGATATGGAGCTACTCCTATTTAAGAGTCAGTCACGGTGGGTGATGTTATTTGGCACAACTTCTCGATTCTTTTGTAAAAAATTGAACTCCTCCTTTTTCCCTTCTTTTATTGGAAAGGGGGCGTATTCGTTTTAAATTCTAATACGCAGTAGATGTATAGATGAATATGAAGAATGTATATATATATATTATGACATTCGATCAGATCGTATAGAGTAGGAATATCGCTATATCTTAACTGATTTCAACTGTTTTCTTGCTATCAAATTTCCTTTTCTGTGTATTCTTCTTCCACAACTTAAAATGAGGAATATTATGTACGCCTCCTAAGCTTAAACTGGTACACTTTATTTCTTATATAGGCGACACTATCTTTACATTAGTTTTGTTCTAGTCTTGAACGCCTCGTGAATTGCGAAGCAACTCGGTCTGCAATGATATTCTGGCGCGGTTTGATTCAAACATCTAAATGTAAAATCTCGCACCCATAGGCTCCATAGCTCTGCCATCCACACATCTTTCCGTTGTTGTGATACTCTCCCATTGATCTGAAGACCGATATTGTGTCTTCATCTCTTAGTACATGGCTCTCAAAACTTCAAGTCCAATGTATCAATGTAAGTCAAATCCAAAGACCCGATACTACTTGGCAATGCAAGAGAATGACATGTATTTATGGTTTTCATATTTTGCAATTCATGATTCTTACGATATACTATTTGGATACTTGCGAATGAATTTCCCTTGATGTTATTCTTAATTGTTACTGAATAAAAACAAACCCATTATTATTATATATATGTATATATATATATGTGTGTGTGTTTGTCCGAGTCAGCTCCATATTATCAGCCTCTCCCAAATGTTTAAAATTCCAATGCATTGTTAATGACCTTATATTCTACAATGCGATTTCCTTTTAATTCAAGTCAGTCCCATAAAATGTGGCCACCCTCATGTTTAATTTGTACACACTTGCACAGCGCCCTCTTCATATCCATGTTCAATGTCCTGCTTGAGCAACATGTACATGTATTCACTTCTTATATTTTATCTAGAGCAGTAGGCCTATGCATGAACATAATGATAGTTGGCTCACTCCTTTCTTTTCCAATGTTAAGGTTAACACCAATGTTTTCAGTCCGTTTGAATTATACTTACAACTAATTGTTCGTTGAATCTAGAAAAGACGGCAGGTTATAGTTATTATTAATCGTTTTCTTTTCCCGGCATCGATGTGACTCTTTTAAAACTTTGTTGGCTCCGCTATTCACTTTTTTCTTGATTTTGTTTATGCTGAATAGATAATTATTGTAATAATAATAATATTAATCATCATCATCATCACCTTTCTCATCTGCAATTTCTTTCTACTATTAAGTACTACATTTGTTCAATCCTATTTTGATAATTTCAGCATTCGGAATTTCCCTTTCCATTTACATTTACATACGTATAAAAAGATATACAAAACAAACACTCTTTGAAAATAAAAGAATAAGACTATGATAACCTTAATAATCGTCAGATTTTATTGTACTGTTCATAAACATGGAAAGTGCCCATTCTGTCATAATATGTCATCATAATAATTATGTAACCAAATCTTGGCACAAAACATATTCTTTGCTATGATTGTGAAAAACATTACCCAGGATAGATGCAAGCAACCCTTGAAGACTTGAAAGCATTTAAAAGACATATAGGGCAGTTGCATTCATGACCTCTCCCAGCATATATGGAAACGAACATACCAATTACTATCACAGTATCATATTCGAATATGATAACTGTACAAAGAATTATATACACTAATAATCAATAGGAATTGAGACATTAATATCTTACAATGTGAGTCAATGAATTCTTGAGAACACTCATACAGTTATCTCATTAGCAATATATGTACTTGGTAAATATTATGAAAGAAATATTATTATATGCAAATCGAATGCAAAAACGAAAGCTAGAAATCGAATCCTTCATCCATTTTAACATTTTCACATTGATAATTACATCACATTTCTACTTTTATATAGATGCAGTGTCTATTCAATTCAATTTGATTCAATTTGCATTTTTCCAAGGTAACAACATGGAAATGTTACATGGGATTCGTTTGTTAGTAAAAAAAAAAATACATATGTAAACAACAAAAACAGCAGCAATCGGAATACATAAGGGATACATGTACATAGAAGTTGACATCTTAGACATTAAAACGTAGAATAACCCATAACATGAGCACTAAGAAAGAGTAAAGGGGAAAGGTGTGATAGAGAAAGAAGGACAGGAGATCGAGGTGGGGAGAGAAGGAAATGAGTCAGAAGAAGGAGAAGGATAGAGAGAGAAAGGGGAAGAGAGCTGATGCGAGGTAAAGAACAGAGAAGTAGGAACGGCTGTAAAAAGAAAGAGAGAATATCATGAAATGATAAAGGTATTAAAGTTGATACTCTAAGCAAATAAATGTCCCCTAATTTGTTACCTACGTCAAGTATATGTTATTTTTAAGTTTTTCAATTACTTAGTATATCACAACAAAATTCTGTCTACTCGAAATCCTCAATTGAAATGTCTAAAATATCCGCCTCTCTTTGCATAGAAAATCAGTCACGACGCTGGTCTACTATTTATGACCTCACGTCCGGGAGAGAGTATATTCACGTACCCGGATGTTCCATAGGAAACATGTGCAGAGTGATACGATTTTCTGCATATTTTTGTTTCAAAGGCTGAAAAGTCTAATAAATCATAATTCTATGTACAATTCTTTACCTTCCCCTAGTACTTCATAGTATTAATATCAATTCCCCTTTTAAAAATTATGACATATACATGCCAACGATGTGCTATTAGTCGATATTTTCACCATGTAATTTTTGTTTTGGTGCCTTTGAAATCGGCCCAGGCACGGAGTGAACAGTAGCTGTCTACCCATGCACAGTTCATTACCATACACTACAGCGATCTCCCGATGGTTTCTTCTTCCTTTTTCCCCATGTCTTTCGCCTTCCTTGGCCCTGAACATCCTTCATCTACCAATTCTGACACCGGTAGTCAGGAGCAAGTCTTTGTTAGTTGTTTTTCTTAGCTGGCAACGTCGCTTTTATTCTCTTGCAATTGCCGATAAACATATAACTAGCGCACGTACGTTCCATTACAAGCAAGCAGCGCCTAGAGCAGCGGCTTGGTCTTACCTCCCGATTCTGCTCGCTCCACGAACGTTCATGCAAGAGCCGCATCACTCGCCAAAATATTATAGAGGAAGCGCGCTTGCATGATCTCGTTCAAGTTTGATATTTTACAACATAAAATGTTTAACTGGTACTGTATCCTTTTTTGAGGCAGTCACACACATCTATGATAAGTACTGTCATAGTTCTAGACCTATTCGTTTTACAAAACTGCTCATGTACATCTGATGACAATATAATGCATCCGCCTATTCATAAGTGCACGATTTAACTTTAATTCCTAAGCAGTAAACTCGTCTTAAATCTCTACCGAATAGGTGAATTATGAGGATATAAAAAGAAATCAGCGACTGGAAAATGTTGCTTCGTTATTCTTCATTCAAATGAAAACAGAAAATCCATCAAATATACTCCTTAACAACAACAAATCTAAGCTCTGACAGGATAGCATTTACGTAGGGATATCACTGCCATTCACTCTCACTGAGCCCATGACTCCCGTTCGTGACGTCACGGATAGAGGCCCGACTCTACGTGCACTTCCGGGTTTCAGACTTAGATATTTTGGTAGAGTTTACTCGAATAAATTCATTATTCTAAACTTGTTTTGTCGGGTGGACACCATTTGGTGTTATTATGGGGGTTAAAAGCTTTCTATTTATGTAATTATCTCAGTATTTGGGATTGTCTTAGAGTATCAACTTTAAACAAGATTATGAATTCCCACTATCAAGTTAGTTAACACATTCGTGTATTGAAATGAAAGTGCAACAGAAGACAATTTAAAAAAAAGATAATGAAATAAGAAAGAACGGGGAAAGTAAGAAGGAAAAGAAAGAGAAACTGACAAATTAAGTAGTGCTGAGCACCATTCATGAAAAGTGCCGTTTAAAATAGTATATATGTAGACAGGGTATACGTACGTGATGGTTGTCGAAATGGTTGCTATTCGGATATTCCATTCAAACAAAAGCTAAACTGCACAATATACAACCTCATAGAAGATGGATCTATACACACACAATATATTTCACATGTTAATTAATTAAATATCAGTTCTCGCATTAGATTATAAGTACAAGACTTGAACACAAACATGAGCAACATTTATATGGGCAATTGATGCATTCATATATTATGTACATACACATTTATTACAGTTATTCAATGTGAGCTGTTAAAAGCCCTTATGTAAAAGGGAATGAAGGATTTCAGATAGCGGTATGTTCTACACTTTGCAGACTTGAGTCGTTTACCTGATCGCATCCAACAAGAACATTGACGGAGTGGGTGTTGAGTATCTTTCATGATACACTCTACCTTCTAAAGAAAGGAAATCCAGAAAGAAACACAAACAACAGAGTAGTGAGCAAAATTGTTTTAAAATATATAAAAAATCAGCAATGCAACCAAAACTTGTGAAGATTTAATACATGTAGGCATACCACAACAATCGATTTAAGATCGATGGGGAAAATGAATAATACAGTGGCCTACCGTCAGTGGGATACAGGGGTATATACCACGAGCTACAGAGCATATAACACGAGTCGGCACGACGACTGTCCACGTGAATGCATATATGCTATTCCAATCACATTGACTATCGCATCCTCACCGGGTACCTATTTTAAAACACCTGGGTGGGGAGGAGTAATGTAGATTAAATGCCTTGCTCATTGATATGAGTGTCGTGCAGGGCCTCGAACACAAGATGTTTACATTTCCAGTCAAGTGATGAAACCACTCGACTATACGACACCTCTATGATGATGATGGAAATAAAAGCAAGGAAATTCCGTAAATTTAAAAAAAGAATGTTAATTGCGCTGGTTCATGATCATTGATAAAACTCGACAATGAGGACAAAGAAATAGAGACAGTTATAAAGAAGGGTATTATAGGCCTATGCATCTGAATTAGAGACTGGAGTAACATTTATTGAAATAAACAGTTGTAGAATTAATTTCATTTCAATAAGGTGGACAAACGTCCGACTAATACAAAGTTCAAAATAGTATATTTCTCGGATCAGAAGGGATTTCATTAAACAACATAACAATAAGGATCTATTTATACAGCGCATTATACTGCCGGTTAAGTCCCTTTGCGCTGTATTATGGTCATGCATTATAATTGTATTCCGAAAACTAATTACAACAACAAATATAGCCATGCTCATTAAAATACACCAAACTACATATAAATTGGAACATACGCAATAAACTAACGGATAGAAACTTAAAGTAGACAAATTTAAGGCACATTGTATTATTTACGTTCAAATTGTCATGCAAACATTCTTGTCACTTTAAGTTACAATACATAAATGAGGATGAATATAATTCATCACGTTTAAATTCAAGATAATGGTTTCTCACATATATAGTTAGTTAGTCATGCATGCAACAAAATAGACCTACATTGTAAATTAACAACGTACGCCATTCTTTATAATCTAATCAATATAATACAAAATACTCAAGTTTCAGTAAACAATATTTGGCGTTTCAACAATATTTTGCTGATACCGAATGCAATACGTGATATTGATAGATCATGCTAATCAATACAAATACTTATAGTAATACCGCCACAACAACAACATCGTCAACAACACCACAACAATAACAACAAAATCAACTATTACTACTACTATCACTAGTGATAAATTGTGCGTTGGAATATTTTCACAAAATGCGGTAATGTCTCAGTGCGCTATACAATAAACAATTAGTTCCAAAAATACAGAAATAAATCAAAAATATTAAGCTTCATGCCACATGATTAACTCTTAATAATGTTCTTGCATTGAATGTAATAGTGTACAATCACTAGTTGAACTTGTAGAAAAACAGCTGATTGGATATTTAAAATTAATTTGCATTTATACAGCCTCAATCTATAGTGTCAGTAATTTATAACTTGCGTTGCAAAGACACTTCTTTGTATAGACACATACAATTTGGCTACGTTATTTACAAATTATCAACAGACAAAATTACCAACTCAAATATATCAGACAAGATTGTTTTCCTTTTCAAATAAAAATCAAATATCATAACAAACCTTCTATGAGATACATGCAACAGTTCATACACAAGATATATTGGATAAAATGATATCGTTTACCACTGTATATACAAGCTACAATGTTTATAGTTAATTTGTGATTACTCGAGAAACTATACCACTGGTTGATTTTCTTGTTTATAATTTGTTTTGTGTATGTATGGTGAAACAAAATGTTCATGTATATGAATGAAATTTACTAATAAAATTCAAATTCAAATATATACAGCATTTTGTTGTGAATTAAAAGTGGTCTTCATTTGGCCTTTTTGGAAGGTTGATATAGGCCTTAATATATGACTAGATACATTCCTTCATTTCCTATCTGTGGATGCAACTTCAAAGTGTTTACCCTAAAACTCTCCACTTGTAGGAAATCACTTTCGGCCTGGTGCTGAAATTATCGTCAATATAAACATATCAATAATAGAATCGTTTCTATGTTTACAATCGATTTTGAGGAAATAAATCTATATTTTTGATTTAAGTAATCATGCACACAGAAAATAGGCCTGCAAGTTAGCAAATATCATGACCTTGTCCAATAGTGTGTTTTTGAGAGATGATGGGGTACTAATAGAATATTATAACGTGGATCATAAAAGCGTAAAATAGAAACGGTCGTCATTTTTGTTTTGACTTTTTGTTGGTTCGTATATATTTCTCGTTCGTTTATACTTTTTGTTCTTTGTATATATCATTTAATTGTTATTTTTGCATTACCGTTTGCATATTCTGTATTTATACATTTTATTTTATTTCATTAAATTAATCTCACTTGTTCATGTTTGCCGTGTTTATAGTTTTTCATTTAAAGCATCCCTTTTGGTTCTGAGAAGGCCTAACTGTTTTTTACATAAAACGTAATAAATAAATCATGAAAGACAATTGATCCTAATGGCACGGACATCATTTTGACAATGTCTGTTGTACACGAGGTTGCGTTTAGATTGCTTTATTTCCTTGCTTTAACCGAGCTAGGTGATTCAGACTATAACACTATTAATTCGAAGAGAGGTTTGCACTGTTTGATTTGCACTCACTTTTCGGTACGATATTACTCTCTTATGTTGCGTCAATGCCTCCGCCAATCGCTGACGCGGGAGGTTGTGGGTTCGAACCCCGGCCGCGTCATACCAAAAGACGTTAACAGACGGGAGTTGCTGCTATCTTGTCTGGCGTACAACAATATGGGGTAGAGCAACGTCGATCTGGCGCTGCTCAGTGGCTGCCGGGCTCACGATCAATTGGGCAAAAAGAATTTCCATTTTCGGTTTAACTTAATAAAATTTGGAGTGGACTTTAAAAGATTATTATTATTATTATTATTATTATATACTCTAGGAACATACAATATTGTGTACATTCTCTACATAGCAAATGTGGTGTGTAAAGCACTGCTAGTTGCACAATTCAAATTCGAATAGAATTATTACTTATTTACTTTTCTAATAATGAATATTTTTCCATCGTACTTTTAATACGATTTCAATCATGATATTTTACAAGTTTTGAGATTTTCAGCGTGTAAATCCACGTAACACCCTTTAAAGTATATTAAATGCAAGAACACTGAGAGTAACATTATGAAGGGAATTCAAAATCACAATCACAAGAGCTGCAATACCGATGTAAAGCATATATTACACATCCGTCTAAATCATATGAATGTCAACGTGATTCGGTGGATGAATACTGAAATCGATTGCATGACAATGGTAAAAGCAAAAGTCTGATGATGTGTTTGAGGCACTTTTGATTTCAGCCCATATATCCTGTTCGCGTGCAATTGTCTGCTCCGTCTGATTCGTCAGATCGAGTGTGGTGCCATCTCTATGATTAATCAAAGTCAAGACTATAGGGATGGAGAGAGAGAGAGAAAGAGGTAGAGATAGAGATAGAGAGAGAGGGGGAGAGAGAAAGAGTGTGATAGAAAGAGAGAGAGAAAGAGAGAGAGAAAAGAGAGAGAAAGAGAGAGAAAGAGAGAGAGAAAGAGAGAGAAAGAAAGAGAGAGAGAGAAAGAGAGAGAGAGAAAGAAAGAGAGGGAGAGAGGGAGAGAAAGAGAGAGAGAGAGAGAGAGAAGAAAGAGAGGGAGAGAGAGAGAGAGAAGTGTAAAAGTGTGCTTCAACATACAAACAGCGCTACATTAAAAATAATCACATAGAGCAGTAAACAGAGGGCAAAGAAGAGAGATTGAATATCACACAGCTTTACGTCAAACAGAACCAACTTTACTAATTTAATTTGAATTTAATTGAACTTATTTTCTTTTCCAAGATGTAAATGGACAAAATCTGTTAATCTGTCAACTAATACGTAGACAACGTCTTAATAAAAAGATGCGCAAATAATGTAAAGAAATAGGCCAACATGTAATGAGAAAAATAGTATAAATACCTTCAGTTTATCACTTCGCTAATCCAGTAACCTAAGCCTATTATTCATTAGGCACCCTTGAACATTCATGATTACACATTTCCAAAGGAATATTGATTTACATGCACGCCATTTGTCAACTCTTTGTTACATTTTGCACCGATTAATTGATGTGAGACTATGAGTGATACATAATGTCAGTTCCTTTCATTCTTGATAAAAACAAAGATAAACAATTAAACATAGTAACCAACACTTATTTCTGGATGTCTATTACATCATTTTGTTAATGTGAAACGATACTTCTACAACCAGGGTCTGAAAATCAGACTATTACTTAGGTAATTGCAATCACTTATGTTGATTCGACGATAGTCGTTATTTTACCACCAAAAGCCATTTTCAAATCTTTTCTTTTGGAGGGAAGTCTTTAATATGTATTGTTTTTCAAATGCTGTTGGAATTCAACCGTTTCATTTGTTTGACCTGCAAATGGGACATGTAGTACCTTAAAGAGCACTGCAAGCCTGGAAGTAAGAGTTTTAAGGACTTACCCACGTGGTTTGCCATGCTCCACCTCCACCTCCATGACCTGATCTTTACTGCAAGCAAGTACGACATCATCCACGCCCTCATCTGACCCGCATCGTATGAATCTACCAGTATCAAAATAGACGGAATACAGCATTTCTCCTTTCGTGCTCCTCGTGATTTTTCGTATTGTTTTAATTTGATTCTACAAGATGGAAATGCTCATCAACATTTGAAAGGCCAAATACCCAATTTTTACGATTTTCTTTCACGATAGACTATTGTTAAATGACTAATCTCACTCCTAGGCGAAGGGTATGAAACCAATTGCAAATCATCTTATAATAAAAAGGAATAATTTATGTTTATTTTGAGGTATGAAAGATAAGTACTATTTAATTATTTAATATGAAAAGTCTTAATAAAAATAGTGTACACTTTTTTGGGGGGAGACTGAGTGTATTATGGATAGGAAAAAGGATGGGAGAGAGAACGAGAGAGAGAGAGAGAGAGAGAGAGAAAGAGAGAGAAAGAGAGAGAGGGGGTAAAGAAATGAAACATATAAAAGTGCTCTTTTAACAAATGACATAATGTCTCACCTGATAATCTTCAGATGTTTGAGGTTGTGTGGTGATCTGAAAGCTTGTAACATAAGTTCCATCTTACAGTTACCAATGTTCAGATCGCTGAATGTCACCTTGACAAGCTGAGGGGAGATCATCAGGAGGGCATTGGGTAGTGAAGTGGGCTCCACGTGGAAACCATCCAGTTGAAGTGCATACTGATGTGTTTGAATGGTGAGTTCTGTTGCTCCTGGTAGATGGATCCTCTGGATGACGTCACATTTGATCTTGCTCCCTACCTGTATAGTGACCCTTTTCACACTATCAAACATCGAACCACAATCCTGCCATCCTTCTAGTGTGTCAGTATCCACTGTGAGTTCAGTCAGGGTGGGGCTCGTATTACAACTCTGGACGTGATCATGTACATACAAAAACAGGAAGTTAAAGTGCACTAGCACATATAGTATAAAGGTTAGATTATATAATGTTTCATGAAAAAAAAGCAACACAAATCGTGAAAATGGATTATGCTAGCCTCATGGGTATTGTAGAATATAAACAAGGATTTTTAAAAGACATAGCCCGAGAAAATGCGAGAAAGCTTTTGCAAAGGAAGTATAAGTTGCATGATAGTCAAAGTCAATTTTTTTAAAATCTGTTTGCCTTTCATGCAATACAACTGTACATGTATATCATTCATTATTTCCTAATAGAAGTATGTTTAAAATTAATAAAGGTGAGTACAGTTTATAGGTTCAATGAAACGGAAATCAGCGTAATTTAGCCATACGTTAGGATAAACATTTACTAGATAATTTCAAATCAGTCAAATGCAAGTACTCCGTCCATCGTATATGCAATAATCAAATAGGATGTAACTGGCATACATGTATTAGAGTAATAGTAATATTGAAAATGATTTTTTCAATAAAATAAATAAAAATGTATATCGCGATTAGAACATTTAAACCTGTATCGCTGTATAAAGCGTTAATTAATCATATTATTTAAAATGTGATGCACAGTGGGCCGTTTAAAAATGTCCGATGTCAAATTTTACTGCAGGATTAATAGATATTTAATATGAAACATGTCTACAGGTACTAATATACCACCATATGATTGAGCGTTTGAAGTTTTTTTTGTAGGTGTTATAATGCATAGGCATATCGTGAGGAAGGCGGGCGAAGTAACCGTGTCCCCCCTCCCCAAATTGAAGAAAAATATAGGCGAAACAAGACATTGTATGGATATAACACCTTTTGTTTGCTCCTTGCCATTATGGTCATGTCGAAACGATGATGCCTTTTTTACATGATTTATATGAAATAACAATTCATTTAAACACCCAAATGTATTATAACACCTGAGAATAAGAATATAGTTATATATATTAACGCAATTTGTACTGCCTTTTCTTTCATCAATAATTTAGTTACATGTTATTCCTTTCCTTTTACAAGTGTCACATTTCGTTTTTTTTTTTTTTATTTGAATCCCTTTGGAAAACATTTCGCTTTAGTTGAATGTTCCACTACGTACACATCCGTAAATGACTAAACGATTGAAAATGTTAATGAATATCTATAAAACAGATAAAGCTAACAAATAAAGATGATTATTTGTAGGGCTTCGTAATGCAGTGCAGCAGATCAGATTGGTGACAATCAACAACAACAACAAAAGGGGGAGGGGTCATTATATTTCTCAGATGCCCTCGTACTCTTTAAAGTCCCTCTTCGTACTGAATTATGTATTATACTTGTTCTGTTTTGTATCTTGTTAATCGTTTGATTTAAATGTCGTATTTTTTTGGTTTTTATTGCCCATTGACTCTTTTTTTAAAAATATTGTCTGAATTGATGTTGGAATTGGAAAATAAATGATTTGAATTGAATTGAAAGTGTTGGGAGCCACAAATTCGCCAAAAATGTGATGGCAAAATTTCACTTAGATTATATCATAATGTGAAAAAGGATGTCACTTAAGGCACATTTCTGCAAAGATCCCCCCCCCCCCCAAAAAAAAAAAAAAAACGGTGTACCAATAGGGAGAGTAAAATTGCACACTTGCAAATTTCTATATAGGAAAGAGTACACCTCCAGTATAACAAAACATGTAGTGATTTGTTAAGAGTCCTAAAATATATCAAATCAATACCTTTGCGGATGGTCCCCTCGATGACGCTGTTGAGTAGAAGTAATCGTGATACTGACCGTACAGTTTCAGGTCCTTCAGATGAGTCATCTTGCAGATGAACTGAGCGAGATCACGTGATGCAGAGGGACGTCCACTGAGATCACCAGAGTGGATGTTAAGAGTCTCAATCTGTTATGATAGCAACATTATGTTGAATGAATACTAATAACAACCAAATAAAACTATATTCAAGAATCAACAATTCATTAAAAATTATATTAATATCGTTGCCGTAGTGAAAATTCTTAACACAATCACATTTATTTTGTTTATGATCTAGGCTTCTTTTGAGACCGAGGTAATGGCGTTTATTCATAACTGAAAGATAATGTCATAATGATGCAGAGGGATGTTCACTTAGACGGAAACACTCTATGTAAAGAGTCTCAATCTGTTATGATAGTAACCAGGCGCGTACGCAGGGGGGGGGGGGGGGGGTTGGGATTAAACCCCCCCCCCCCTTGAGTTTTTTTTTATGTGTATGTTTTGTGTATGTTGTTTGTGAAACCCCCCCCCCCCCTTTTTTTTAAGGCCAATGGCTGACCTAACAAAGGTGAACTTACTCCCCCCCCCAACGGAAAAAAATGTCAAATTTTCAAATTTCGAGACCCAAAAAAAAAAAAAGTGTCCGCTTCCCCCCCCCCCCCCCCCCCCCCCCCCCCCCCCCCCCTCCACTGAGCGACTTTTCGGCCGGCGCGATTTTCAGATTTTCGGGAGCAAAATAATTAAGCTGAGTCGTTGCGAAATTTTGGGCCCGATTTTAAAACCCCCCTTGAAAAAATCCTGCGTACGCCACTGATAGTAACATTATGTTGAATTACCAACATCCGATTATAATTGTATTCAAAATTCAGCGATACGTTTATCAATATCGTTGCCTCAATGAAAATATCTAAACACAAGACGGCAAAACGGTACCGAACCAGTCACCAATCACACTACTCTTGAGAAAACCCTGTCCTCTCTTCTTTGGAGAACCTGAACACCCTGATAATGTTATTGACAACGTTATAGTGGGGGATCTATGATTGTATGACAGGGGAGGGGGGGATTTCTTTTCCCGGGCATACGATCCGGTAATTTTACTGACACTATTACATATTCACATTGGAATGAGTGAGGGTGTGGAGGAGGGGGAGATCTACATGTTGGATGTCAAGTATTAATCTGTTATAATAGTAACATTGTGTTGGATAAACAATTGCTGACATTACACTCCTTAAAAATATTTTTACACTTTACATCAAGATACAGTAGCCATCCTCAATAATATACATGAGCAATACATTATTCTGACATTTGATTTAAATAGTACTTTGAAAAACTAATTTGACATAGCAGAAAAGTGTGAAAACAAATATACATGGCACACTTTGCAATTTCCAAAGGGTTTCAGAAATAATACAAACGGGGACATATTTGCAGGTTAATAAAAATTAAATATTTAGTCTCATCAGTACTCACAATTGAAAAAGCTGTCTCTCCATTAGCAATTCCGTAGCACTTCGAATTGTCATATTAAATTTATATTATGCACTATTAGTCTAATAATTTTCATTCTGTTTTTATATTATGACAGAAAGTTTACTTTAATCATCCACTTCCAGAAACGATCAACTTTTAATAATATATATATATAATCAAATCTATACCTTTGCAGATGATGCCATCGACAATGATGTTGAGTGTCAGGTCCTTCAGATGAGCTATCTTACAGATGAACTGAGCGAGATCACGTGATGCCGCGGGACGTTCACTGAGATCATCAGAGAGGATGGCAAGAGTCTCAATCTGTTATGAAAGCAACATTATGTTGAATGAATACTAATAACAAACCATTCAAAATATATTCAAAATTCAGCTATATGTTTAAAAATGTATTAATATCGTCGCCACTATGAACATCCTTAAAACAACAATATATATTTTGTAACGAGGTAAAAGTCTTGACCCCTAAAATATGTACTAATTTCAGTAGTCTCTCGATTCTTTTGAGACCGATTAAATGGTGTTTATTCGTATGACAGAGGTGATCAAAAGGTTTTTGATTGATCCAATCGGGACTGTGGGCATTATGGACAAAGAAGATGATAATATTTCCTAGATCATATTGACTTGTTGACTGAGGGAGTAGTGGGGAATCACGTATGAAGGACTTTGCTCACGATCTAAAGTCTTACAAAACAAAAGAGAATAAAACAAGAAGGCAAAGCGGTCACAAACCAGTCCTGAACCACACTAATCTTCAAGGAAAACGTGTGTTTTTAATCGAGGGAAAATCAGAACACCCTGATTATATTATCGTTATAGTGGCGGATCCATGATTGTAAGAGAGGAGATTTTTTTTCCCCGGGCATATAACCTGTTTATTTTACTGACCCTACTACATTTTCACGTCAGAATGAGTGAGGTGGTGGTGGTGAGGGAAGGGCGGGGTGATCCACATACTGGATGTCAAGTCTCAATCTGTTTGAATAGGAACATTGTATTGGCTAAACAATTGCTGACATTAAAATACATACAAATATTGTTATACTTTACATCATGAGACAGTTGCGATCCTCATTCATGTACAAAGGCAAAACGTTATTCTGACATTTTGATTCAAGAAAAGTTTAAAAACAAATATATACGGAACACTTTGTAGTTTCCAAAGGGGTACATAAATAATACAAACAGGGACCAACATATTCGATTTATCATTTGTGTAGGTCTTTAAATTAAACTATTTAGTCTCATTAGTATTTAGGATTGAAATAGCCGTCTCTCCATCAGCAATTCCGTAGCACTCCGAATTGTCATATGCAATGAAAAATAAGGTACATATTATTCAATATCAATCGTTATAATCTTCATTCTGTGTATGTACTATGGCAGAAAGTTCACTTTTCGCTTCCACTTCCTGAAGCGATCAATTTTTCCTACCTGCTTGCTCTTATCGATGTACCAACAGGGAGAGTAAAATTGTACACTTGCGATTGACTATATTAGGAAAGGGTACACCAACAGTATAACAAAACATGTAGTGATTTGCTAAGAGTCCCAAAATATATGATCAAATCAATAGCTTTGCAGATGATGCCATCGATGACGCTGTTGAGTAGAAGTCATCGTGATACCATGGACCTTCTGTAGTACTAGTAGGTCCATGGTGATGCTGACCGCCGAGTTTCAGCTTCTTCAGATGAGTCATCTTACAGATGAACTGAGCGAGATCACGTGATGCATAGGGACGTTCACTGAGATCACCAGAGTGAATGTTAAGAGTCTCAATCTGTTGTAATAGTACGACATCATGTGGGATACACAATTGCTGACATTACTATACTGAATTATATATAACATTACATTTTTTTTGTTTCCACTAAAAGCGTATTTTTTTTCCAAATTGTCTTTTCTCAACGGCTTTCTAGTTTATACAGTAAAATCATCCAATTTAGTTTGACTATCGAAATGAGTAAACTTCCAATGGATCCCCACACCCGTCATCTCGGCCGTGTAATATCCGATTAACGAGACAATTTCATGCTTCTCCTCTGTCCCGTAATGAGCAATATATTTTTCCCTGATATGCATTCGAAAAACAAATTATATAGCGTGAATCAATTATGCAGAATTTGTAATTCAATGCATTCTTCAGAAGACTCTATATTCTTGTCTCTAGACATGTCTGGACTCTTGAAAACGATACAATATTGGAGAAACACTTTCTTTTATAAAAAGTAAAAATATTCATTTTAGTTTATAAAACTTAAAGATGCAAACGTAAATTTGCATTAAGAATGCAACTGGAAATTAACATAAATATAAAAAAAGAATGCATCTGGAAATTATATATTTATGAATATTCAACTGTACAAGCATAGAAGGAATAGATTCATTACAAGGGTAAAGGAAAGGGAAAGAGGAAAATAAAGCAAGTGTTTGAGTGTGTGGCAAAGAGAGAGGGAGAGAGAAAGAGAGAGCAACTTGCTTTTGCACCAGCTTTTCGTTGTTAAGTGAGCTCCAACATTTTGGAATGTGTTTCAGGACGAATACGAGTGAAGGGAAGGTGGAAATGATTGGATTGTCTGGTTGGGTATTGTAATAATGGTATGTACAGATATTATACAGTGCGTCCCAGAAAAAACGAAACCGAGAATTATCGATGTTTTATTATAACTTAATCATTATTATAATCAATAAATGACACATATTTGGAAAGCTTATAGATCCCCCTCTTTCATGTGATGCAACTCACATGATTCCTTTCCCACGCATGAGTGATTAAAAGCAATTTGAAGAGAGGAAACCAAAAAGTCATTTGGCGGGCGGTATCTGAATTTTAAAAAGAAAATCACATTTCTAGAAAGTTCAATTTCTGCCCTTTCAAATGACACCTTAATCAGGAAAAATGGGCCAGCACTAACAAAGTTCTTTTTGTTTAAAGTAAGGCTTGCATTTCCATAATTTGATAAAAAACGAGTTCGTTGTCACTGGCTACCTGCAGTAGCAACAAACAGAGTTGACAAAAGACTTAACTCCGTTTCTTTGACGATCAGCCATGCACAAAGAAGACGAAAGACCTGATGCATGGCTGATCTTCACCGAAACGGAGTTTAGTCTTTTGTCAACTCTGTTTGTTGCTACGGCAGGTAGCCAGTGAAAATGAACTCGTTTGATCAAATTATGGAAATGCGAGCATTACTTTAAACAAAAAGAACTTTGTTATTCCTGGCTCATTTTTCTTGATTGAGGTGTCACATGAAAGAGCAGAAATTGAACTCTCTAGAAATTTGATTTTCTCCTTGAAATTCAGATACCGCCCGCCAAATGACTTTTTGGTTTCCTCTCTTCAAATTGCTTTTAATCACTCATGCGTAAAATATGCATCATGTGAGTTGCATCAAATGAAAGAAGAGGATCTAAGCTTTCCAAATATGTGTCATTTATTAATTATCATTGTGATTAAGTTATGATAAACATCGATAATTCTCGGTTTCGTTTTTTCTGGGACGCACTGTACTTTTAAACATGCTTAGTTAAAAAGTACATTACATCACGACAATAGGTACTGGAAATTTACGAGTTTCAAATAAGAAAAGTTTAGCTTTGGATTTAGATTTGTTATGAATTATTCTAATAGCTATCTGTTTTAAAACAGTAATTGTATTGGTAGGGTTTTAATAGTGTTCTCCAGATCTTTTATCGAATATTCCTAGACTATTGCAACGGTTGCCATAATAGTCACCTTTAAGGAGAAAATAAATGACATGAGTTGATGAATATCAGCGATGAAAATAACATTTTGCAATATATACAAGTTAATAGAAACTTACGCAAAGAGTCAATCTATGGTTATACAATTCGGCCATCACTAATCCAAAAGCATAATCTTCTCGTTTTTGTGCAAACAATGTTATTTATAATGCTAAATGTATCATTCATTGCGGATATAGTATCGAAAATAATATCGCTAGTGACATTCGTTTGTTTCGCAATGTATGGTCAACAAGGGATCTGAAAGATCACAACGTTTCGTGTGCCGCTGCTACACTTCGTCACGTGATAAAATAAATTGTACGCAAGCGTATTTTATATTATACGGGTGGACCGGGTGTCAAATAATTAGAACAATAACGGACAAGGCCTATTGGTCGAAGCACACGGGTGCTCAACCAATCGATCGATGCGGGGCGGCTTGACGGGGAGTGTCATGGCGGCGCACAGTGGGCCAGGGAGGAACCAAAGTGCGCCAAAACTCGTGTTTGGGGATTTATTTTTTTATAAATCCAGAGGAAATGTTTGGATTTCCAGGGACTTTCGCTTATATTTTATAACCAACATTTTCTCTCATGTCTAAGCTTTCAGTTGATACCAGATTTGGCTGCCCGATTCTGCCCGTTATTATGTAAGAGCCGTTTTCCTTGCAACATTGCCCCGAAAAATGTGTTTATTTTGGTCCGCGGTGTCAGAACAAGTGTCACGCGCCCCCTCGCGCCGTGATTTATGACCACGAATCCTTCATGATTCAGCCGCGGACCCCAAAAACCCACATTTTTCGGGGCAATGTGGCAAGGGAAATCGACTCTAACATAACAACGGGCAAGATCGGGCAGCCAAATTTGATATCAACTTGAAGCTTAGACATCAAAGAAATTGGTGGTATTAAAATTTAAGCGGTACACCGCGGAGATCTAAACATTTCTTCTGGATTTATAAAAAACATGGATAATTAGTCCATTTTTCAGTGAATTACCCTATAATATATCATGAAGATTGTGTTTCTATTAATTTTAACCAATTCATTCAACGAAATGAACTATCAGGAATATGTGAGAGCAATTTCATATCAATAACTTAACAAATTCATGTTGAATTGAAAGATTTATAAAATAAGTCACTTTTGCACTAAAACTGTGAATATGTAGGATTTTAGAGTAGGGGGATCTTTTTGCCGGGGGAATAAGATTCGTTAATCACACTGACTCTCTCGTATTTTCCGATCGGGGAGAAACAAAAATCATTATAAACATTGATATCTTGTTTTATTCCTCCTTTACCATTCACTAAAGTTAGGGCAAGTCCACTAAAAAAATAACTTACTTTCAATAAAAGCAGAAATATTGATAGTAATATGTTTTTGTGTGGATGCACTAATATAGAGTAATTTGTTTCAGTTAAATGATGAAGATTAAAATTTTGATAAACTATTTATATAAAAATCGATGATTATGAATTCATTCAAAAAATAGTATCAATTTTTTCAAAGTTCATGAAAGATTTTGTGAAATGCCATGCACGCAATATGATCCAAATCAAATCACATAACCTGGTCAAAGGAATGGGAAAATCAAGGTTTGGGGGATAAAAAGGGACACGAATGGGATAAACATATGTTCAGCAATTGTTAGGAGATGAACAAGCAGCATGTGAATGCGGCCGGGAACAGACAATGGAACACCTGCTAGTCTGCCCACTCCTGCCAGAGTCATGTACCCAAGATGACCTGGAAGCCGTGAATTGCCGTGCCAAAGCCTGTGTGGACCACTGGACGGGACTTGTGTAGTGACTCGATAAGAAGAAGCAATTGTTAAATAGTGAGGCAATAAGGTCACAAACCGATAACCCAATTGGCAATTTGCGTAGTTCCGTAGTTTTTAAAAATTCATAATCTCCTTATTAGTTATCTGACTTCATCCCTTTTTTGTTTGGCTCTGTTTTGCTTATGTTTTTCTGCATCTATTAAAAGCAAATTATTTTTGGAACGGGCTTATCCTTTAAACTAGGGAAGAATTGGGGAGTTAAGATTAGAGTGATCAAAGATGAAGAAAATAATTGATTTGGCAACCCACTGGCTTAAATCGTGAAATGTAACATCAAACATAAATAGTTTAAAGATACTATGTCCCTTTTGCAGCCGACATTAAATTCTGTAGAACTTTGCAGGAATTATGAATATGTCATGTTTGTCCTATTTGTAAAATGTAAACATTAGCAGTGTCATAGTATTCAAATTATGCAAGGAAATCCGGTCCTTCTAGACTTCACATGGGCATTTCTCTACATCAATAACCCACTACTTGTAATGGCCATAATTAGACTGATTGAATCCTCGTGCAGCACAAAACGTACGACCATTCGGTAAAAGGGTATGAAAATCAGACTATTGCTTAGGTGATTGCAATCACTTTAGTCGATTCGACAACTACTGGTCGTTATTTTCCCACTAAAAGCCATTTTCAAGCCCTTTCGTTTTGAGGGAAGTTTAAAATTAGTATTGTCTTTCAAATGCCGTTGGAATTTAACCTTTTCATTTTTTTTAATGTAATATTCTCTCTTTTTTGTACTAAAAATAAATTCAAGATGTTTGAAATTAATGTACTTTTCTAAAACCAAATCTCTGTTTCCCAGTATTCTCCTAATAAGTCATTTCGATCTTATGACACCTGGGCCCCGTCTTACAAAGAGTTGCGATTGATCCAAATCGATCGTAAGTCCTCCAATCAATCGCAAGTTTGCAGTCTCCTATCTCTTATGTACATACTTGCGATTGATATCAATTTCAAATAAGTTGCGATTGATATCAACTCTTTGTAAGACGGGGCCCAGGAAAACTATTATTCTGACTAAATATGGCATCCATTTTTTTTAAAAGAATGATGTACCAAATAAACGACAAAGTGGATGATACAAAGATTTATACTGACCTTGGAATCGCCTGCTTTATTCGCAAGCACCGAGTAGAAAACATCATGCATAGTACTAGCGATCGTCACAGATCTCAGTGCTCGTGATGAGCAGATGAATTCAGCCAGGTCCTCTGAAGCCGTGCGTCCACATGGCTTCTCAATAATCAGATTATCCTACAATGAACATGTACACAAATAATATTGTGAGGCTAGAAACATAAACCATCAACATAATAGTATATTATCCTGATTAATCACCTTCATTGATACTGATTTTTTAATAAGCCTTTTTTTCCTTCTTCAATTTTCCGTTTGGTTCCTATTTTGTTTTCATAATCTAGATATCGATATGAATATCAAATAATATCTTAACAACATTACGCATTTTAAAGGAATTATTGTGATCTCACAACATATTTAAAAAATGGGTTCAGTACGTTATCTCATAATAATTCAAGTTAGCGTTTTATCATATTGGTTTGAACAGTATACATCCTATTAGGATTGGTGATATTAAAAGCGTTATTTTATTAAACAAGGTTTAATTCAAATACATGCAAGACGGTTTGTACTGCAATAACAATAAATCACAACTTCTATTAACAGACTAAAGTCCTAATACTCATTAAATCTCGTTAATAATAGTTCATTTTGTTCGTGTACATTGCAGTGTTCAAATTAAAAGTGATGATCGGAGTTGTACCCATGATAGAACCATAGAAGTTGCTTTAAAAATGCTCCTGATTTAAATAAAATGTATTCTATCAAGCTTCTGGGTGAATTTGGGTGTGACGAGTAGTTTGTACAGTATGCATTGCCTTATTAGCGCATGTCGGGGTTCAAAGCATCGTTCGTATACACAGTCATGTGTTCAAAAGTCTCAGAGAATGAAATTTAAATCAAATAGAAACTCTATCACTCAAAAAAGATCAAACAAAGATGAAATGTATACGTTGCTACAATTCGACGTTGAATATTTTCCTTACCACTTCACGATGGTTCATGATGAAAGTATGCCCTGATACTGTGTGTGCCTGCATCCTTGTGATGATCTTCAGTGTCTTTCTGGACGTAGTCGATAGATGATCCGCCACGGCTTTGGCCACTTCTTGGTCTTGGCTCTCATATGCTACATCTACGATGAAGTCATCATCAATACGGCCCTGTGTGCGCTCTCTTTTGGACGCTATGAGACGAGATACGATATCCAAGCCGACCTCCTTCTGCTGGGCCGAAGTGAAGTACAGTAGGTACCGGTATTCCCCTGCTTTCGGTATGATATTCGCTATCAACCTGCTATACTCATTACGGTTTGAGTTGTAAAGAGATGCAAGATACATTCCTGATAGATACTCCTGGAAGAGCTTATGGGGAAACTGCACTGATTGGACTACTGAATTCGGATTATTTCTTCTGTCTCGCCTCGGAAGAATTTTCTTCTCTCTGGTGAGTACACCAACTTTACAACCTACATCGATGGACTCTGGATAGCTCTGAAACTCTTCTTCTGTGAATACTAACCGTCTCTCGAGAAGTCCCTGGAAGGCAATGCGGCCAATGTGAATCAGGTGTGGACGAATATCTGAACAATGTTCCCCTAATTTGCCTTCAACAATACCTGAAGATGGAATGTGCTTTGATAGGTGATGATCAACCAAAAAGTCAATCATCTGATTGAAGAGCTGGGAAAATGTTTGCAGCTTGGACATTGCCTCTCGGCGCTCTCCGTCGAACTCTTTCCACATGATACACAGCATGGCTGTGTATATGGGGTATGGAGCCATGTTCCCTCTGATCACATCGTTGTTCGATATGAATCGGTTCAGATCTTCAGAGGAAGCTGTGTCTGGATCAAAGAACTTGGTGATGTAAGAAGAGAGGTTTTCAGCAGAGAAACCTTCTACAGCAATGAAAGCAAACACCTTTCTGAGATCGGCATTCTTCCTAATCTCATCTGATCTCCATTGTCTCGATGTGATTAGTACTGTCCCTGACTTGAACAGACGATTGAGAGTGATCAGGGCGATTTGCTGATTGCTGTCAAGATCGACAGCGAACTCATCTAGGCCGTCCAAGACAAGAAAGACGTCATCCGGATTTGAGAGGATGTGCTTGTCTAGCTGTTTGGCTGTGACGGGATTGTTGTCGGAAAGATACGACTTCACTATCTCTCCAACAGTCTTGCCCTCTGTCTTGCGAAGGAGGATGACAAGAACCAGTTTGAAATCTTGGTAGCCTTTTCCGTTGATCCAATCCCAAGCGATCTTGGCGCAAAAAGTGGTCTTCCCTACACCACCTTCACCTTCTACCAACAAGCGTTTGGGAAACCTTCCGTTGACTTTGGTCCTGAGGAGGTTGTCGTAGAGAAGAGGTGTTTTGCGTTTTGTACCTTTGTCTTCTTCCATCAACGTTAGATTGGTGAAGATACGTTTAAATTCAAGTACAAGTTCACTGTTCAGTGGATCGGCTTGAATCTGACATAGATGAATTGCCATATAGTCTTTGACCTCTTCAGCAACCCGTTTGATTTCCTCCTCTGTCATGGACGGTATGTGATCACCAACCTGACCTGTGATGAGAATGGTGAAGAACGTTGTCTTTAAAATGACTAGAAAAAATATGCCCACTGTTTTAATAACACAAAACAGCAGTACTAGCATCAGCAGCAACAACAACAACGGGGGGGAATTATGTAGCACAGTATCGTATCATCAGAATAATTAACTTCCTAAATCTCTATTTATATTTTCATTCGGATCAGGGGCAACCATTTTTTTTCCTAGGGGCTCTCACATTGTGTAATGGGATGACGTAGTACCTTGAAATCATTCCTCCAGGAAAGGATTACTTAAGTCAATGGTAGAACTTTAATCCCTTTGGTCAAAAAATGAGGTGTGGAGCAATCTTATCCAGCGCAAAGTGTCATAAAAAGTGTGCATGATCGTGTGCGTTTAATTACTAAACAAGTTATAACGATTGTCTTCTTTAAAAGGTACGCTCCTGGTTTGTTAGGCATACCATTCATCACGTTGCCTGTGTACGCATGTATATTCTCCGTGTCCACACACACTCATTTCATCGTTAAGCTATCCCGAAACAGTATAGTTATACCGTTTCGGGATAGCCATACGATGAAACTGTGTGTGTGTGTGTACGCTTACTAACGATACGTCGTATAAAGAAACGTCGTATAACTAAACGTCGTATTACGAAATGTGGGTCTAGGCATCGTTTCGAACTAGAACTCTATAAATAATCACGGAATGTTTTGCGTGTGGACGTATGGTCGAACTAGAACGGTAATACTAGGCGGGGCTTAACGTGACCGCACTCGAAAGTAGACATGACCTCTCATTTCTGCTTCCGTTTCATGACCGCAGTAGCAAACTGCGCACATAATTATACGACGTTTCGCTGTATAGAGTTTCGGATACTTGTTCTTGTGTGTGTGGACGCCCGGTTCGCTATACGATGATTCTTTGTACGACGTTTCTTTATAGAGTTTCGGGATAATTCTTTTTGTGTGCGGACACGCTGTATGTGTAATACTGTACCTTTCTGTACGCTATCAGCAAGCTGCACAAGCTTAATGCGTTGTAACGTGACCACCAACGTCTCCCTCGCCTCGCTCTCACGTACTCTCTTCCGCCATTCGTAAAGCATCTTATAGGTAGCATACAGAGTGCTGCCCATCTGATCTTTCTCAAACCGACTTAGTTCAGCCTCAGTGAATCCCAAAGCTAGTCCGACCTTCCTGAAATCTGATGGATCCATACTGTCAGCAAGGAGATATAGTTCGAGGTCGGTCAGGTTCCCAGGTCTAAATCATTAGACAAAAGGGAAAAAATAATATACAGCTTACATATATTTGTGAGGTTTTATAATCAAAGTACTTTCCTTCGATTATCATCTCTAGTGAATACCCGTGCTTGCATTGTATTAAACCATTTCCCAACATTTGCTAGAATGCAAGCACTCCAAAAACATGGCAAAATAAGGACCTGTTAACATAACGGAAATACGCGAAACTTCTACTGCCACCATTTGCTTTCATTGATCAATTGGTATATTCCAATTAATATTTTTTACCAACAAACTCGTTGGCTCGTATTCTTCCGAAATTTAGATCTCGCGTTGGGTTAAGGCTTCAGTTTATAATCGGGTTTAGAATGGAAATTAGTCTGAAGTTTAATGAAGTTTATCTTTAAACGTGATCTCCTACCAAGGGTCGGGTGTACCTCAATGAACAGAATAAGGACCAAAGTCGCTCTTTCATTGTGCTTACTTATCATTTGGGCCAGGGTTTTGTTCTACATCCCCGGATCTCAATAGAAGTATGTTATTCATGTCTGGACAGTCATTCCCTTTAATTTCATCTGCTTCACCGCTGCTTGTCCCTGATCCGAGGACCGGATAGATCGGGGATCCATGATACTCCGTTACTTCCTAAGAATGAAGAGAAAATTACGAATAGATGACACAATTTTAACTCTGTAAACTATATACATGTCATACTGCGATAACATTATTGTGCCACAATGTAGTCTGGCGGGGATTTTTTTTTATCAATGGTTTCTAGTTTATTCCTAAATTCATAATATAATAAGCAAATAATTACCGTTGGTGAAGGTGATGGGACAAACTATCACTTCCGAGGCGATCTGGATGTAGCTATCTTTCCGAAGCGAAGCTGAGGAAAGATAGCGTATATATTCTGATCGACGAGGAAGTGATAGTTTGCCATCGCCTGAAAACCAAAAGGTGATTATTTGCTTTATATTCCACATCTAAAACAATTTAATTACAAAAGAAAAGGACGTGTATGCATCTACATAAAAGACACCTAGGCCCAAATTCACACCAAAAAAGTTTAAGTTTAACCCAACCCCTTGAGGGTAAGGTGCGCGCATGTGTCTCCTTTAATTGCGCTCATTGGTAATGCGCGCTTAATTACGCCTGTTTTAGTGCGCGTTTGGATAATCTTCAGTGAAAGTGCATTGCCCTTTGTAGATAGTAGTTCAATGAAAGTGCGTTGCACTGTGTAGATAGTAGTACTATCTACACAGTGTAACGAACTTTTTGCTTCTCCCATCAATAATGGGCGAACTATCTTTCCTCACGTGATTTACTTTTCACCAATCGTAGAGCAAGATTCTTAGTATGTGGGATATAATAATAATTAGTGCAGTCATAATGATAGACGGGTGTTCATGTAGCCATTGGACAAGATGGGTGGACAATTCGTGATATTCCGTTACTTCCTTAATGAAACATATGGACAAAAGACAATTTTCAAAAGAATAATCAGAAATTATTTGAACAAAATAGATGTAGAATCACGGGAGTATAAGAATTCTGTGAAAGGGTAATGGGCAATATTACCACTGATTACAGTCGTCACAAACGTCAAACCTACACTTTTCATAGCAAATTTAAATAAGCTGTCCTCTACAACAGCCTACATCTTATGTAGCTCCAATTTTGCTAGTTAAATGTTTAATGTCTTGTCCTGTTTAAAACCTTGTTTACAAAAACAATTGTTTTATTCAGTTTTGGGGGAGTTTTTATTTTGATTTATTGTTCCCATATTTTTTCTCACTGTTTTTTTCTTTCTTTGTTGTTTTCATGTGAGTGGTGTGGTTCTAGAAAATGCTTATCAATCATACCCTGATAGATGATGTTCTTTGGTCGGTATTCATCGTTGTATCTAGTCTATGTTTAGGTGATATGTCCGATGATTGGTCCTCTATCCCTAACGGTGCGGAGTCTGAAGTTTCCTCCTTGTCTCGATTGATGCGATCTGTCTCACCATGAACGTCTGCAGGTACATGTGAGTTCGACTCTGATGTGCCAACTTCAGGTTTGTCTGTTTTACTTATTTGGGCGGATTTCGGGGTGTATTCATGTGACATGAGATTAATGGCTATGTCATTATTGTCCAATTCGTCTTCTACACAGGGTCGGGGAACTGGAATTGTCACGTCAGTGGTATCAGGGCCAGCTAGGTTGCTCTCTTTTTCAATTGAAGAACCACTGTTTTGAGCACACGAAGACTCAGAGTGAGAGACATTGCTATGACCGGGGTTATTTATACCGCATGGGAATCCACTCTCCTTGACAGTATCACACTCTGTAACGTCAGATTGTGAGAGAGTCGGTGAGCTTGCGTTACCTCCGCCATTGTTGACGTCACGTGAATGCCCTGTTTGAGCAGAAGATGCAGACTGACGGGCCGTGTTGCTTGGAGATCTATTCGCATCGGGCGAAGAGCCAGAGCGAGATGAAATGTTACACTCAGAATTGTTGTTTTCTTTGGGTGGCTCAGCATTCTGTTTTTTTTTTCATTAAGTTGTGAAGTTTCCTCCAAAAGTAGTGGTAGTCGTATTCTTTCCTCCGACGTCGCATGAACGTGCCGATCCTGACACGCCATTCACCAAGAGACACAGGCATGTTGGCATCAGGGTACTGTGTTATTCAAGAGAAAAACAAAGATTAATGCAGAGTTAGTTCAGGAGACGGGCAACATGACTTTGTATAAGAAAATAGTGCCAAATCTTTGAACGGATATATCTTAACATGCCATGTATGCAATACGTATTGATTTAAATTACATAATATCTCATCTTTGAAATTCAATTTAGTGCATGGTGCTTTAATGTAAATTTGCACAACTCTTTATATTCCGCAATCCCCTCCAGACAACTACCACCGGGAAAACGGACCTTTGTAGAGGTGCAGTAACAAAAGCTTTATTTGGGGGGTAGTTTTTTACGGGTTTATGGTTGTCGTAGATGTTTCTTGTGCGGGATGTAAGTCCGGAATAGCCATCCAAAAATGTCCTGGAGCTATGGCAGACGCTGAATATTTTATGTGCGTGTCTGTGCATGCAACACAAAGAAAAATTGTTACCGTTGATTCTTCCGATACAAATGGGAAACGGAGTATACATTTTCTCTTTCATGGGCGAGCAAAATAATCAGAGTCATTAGGGACTTTTAGATTTACACGACGAGAGCGTGGACTGCCGCGTGTGACATTGTGTTAAGGTAGTGGGCCGTGCCCGGCAGTGCCTTATAAGGGACGTCACATTGACTTAAAAGGATGTCACACGTGGCGGTCCAAGTTCTCGTCGTGTAAATCTAAAAATCCCTATTGTCAGTTAAGACATGACCACAACGGAAAGTGCAGCTATATCTGCGTCTGGTCCATTTCCCCGGCCCCTCCACTCAGTGTTATTTAGGGAACGCATATGCATGTTCCCTCCATTTGAAAACACCCCCAAGTCCGGTGTGTAAAGTCTTTTTTATGTACTACGAGCCGGACTTTTGTGCATGAAAAGTACCCCTTTACCGGACATTTTGGTAACACGCATGGTATTCCTCCGTTCACGGAGTGGGGGGGGGGGTCCATTTCGAAGCAAATCCCTGCGTGTTTTTTTTGTTTTGTTAATGCACGTGGCGTGTGGAGTGATAATACTCCATGCAAACATCGGACGGGCATTTTTCGAGCGTCGTAAAGGCTTCTTGTGGTGGTCTTAAAGAAAAAGTGTGGCGCTGTACACAGCTATACGCGCAGCCGTAGCAGTACATCACACATCAGGGGCTTTTCGTTTGTGTGGACGAGGATGCCGTTCCCTTCATCAAACGATCGATGCGAATTGGCTGTGCACAGTCAACCCGTCCTAGCCTGTTCACTACTTTATAACCCTTTTCGTTTGCAGTCGACGCCTGTTCTTTACACAGTGACGTAATGGCCCCTGCGCGCGCTTATTTAATTGCGCCTTCTTTCACTTCTCATGTTATTCTTCGTTATAATCCTATCAGTTTTTAAGTCGTTCGTCATGTTATTCTTTGTTTACTTGCTATCATTTCCTCTCTCTGTTTTTATAATGTCTTTCTTCGTTTTTCCATCTTTCATCTTCTCTTCTATCTTTCCATTGTCTATTTTTCATCGTTTTCTCTTTCTGTCTGTCCTTATGTTATTCTTCGTTTCTTCCCTCTATTCTGATGTAATTCTTTGTTTCAATAATAATAATAAAATTCCGCTAATATAGCGCTTAATACAAATGTCTCTAAGCGCTTTACAGAAATACTATTACCCCGGTCGTTGGATTCAGTGCTTGCCCGCACAATACTGTGTGCACAATCTCCACTCCCTAGGGAGCATTCCAGCCGGGCGTTACATGACGCTCAAAAACTGTTTGACCAACAATGACGGTCGCATCCTGCCGGGTACTCATTTTAACACCTGGGTGGAGAGTAGCAAATATAGGTTAATATCATGCCAAAGGATATTAGTGCCGTGTCGGGATTCGAACCCTCGACCTTCGAATCTCCAATCAAGCGCCTTAAAGGTAATACAAAGTTGTTGGTATAGCTAGGGTCATGAATTTGGTTCAAATGAACATATTGGAAGCAAATGCGATCCTACAATATTCAGTGATCGTTGTCGCGGTCGAAATCGAGTCTAAAGTTATGAAATTATAGATAATAAACTCTTTATGCTGTAGAGCTCCCTCTCAAGGTCAAGATATTAATTAAGCTATAAAACATTTTTTCTTGACTAAATCGACCGACTAGCTATTCCCGTTTGGAAACTATATATTACAACTACATATTCAGAGATTTTCATGGTCGCAGTTATGTACGTACGGCCGTAGGCGCAATTTGAAATTAATCAAAATTTAACGGGAGCACCGGTAAATTTTTATATTCAATTTTTCTCGAAAGCAGAAGTATTTTAGGGGCTAAATTTTCTAGTGCTTATAATACATCCACAGGGGCATCCAAATATATCAAAATTGTAAAGAATCACTCTCCACCCAATTTTCAAAATTTACCAAAACTTTGTATTACCTTTAATATTTGCAGGCACATTTCCTTGCACGGTCCGCCGTTATATTTGCAATGTTTTTTTGCCCAACGGGGAGGGGGGAGAGGGCGTTGAAAACAAAAATTGCTCACTACCCCCCCCCCCCCCCCCCCCCCCCCCCCCCCCCCCCCCATTCCCCAGCCCCGTTGAGCACAATAATTGCAAACGATACGGTATGCTGGTTTATTTTACACGTTTGGCGGGAGGTTTTTTCATAAACCGGGAGAGTGCAGGAGATTGCGGGAGAGCGGGAGGAAGGGCGTGGTGGCGGGGGTTTGAGCTACGAGCTACGAGCTTGTGGGACGGCGGGAGAATGAGCGTGGTGGCGTACGTGAGACTCCCTCAAAATGCAGGAGGGTTGACGGCCCTGTATTAACTCTTTGCCCGCCACGTACACAATCCCCCCTGTGCCACATTGTTTTTAGGGTGCCACCTTAGGAGGGGTTCTGCATGGACTATGCTTATTCAACTCGCAATAACTTTTGATTGGTGTACTGTAATGAAAAACTTTGTGTAGCAATATTGTATAGAAATTAATAGTCTTGCCAATGGTATCATTTTTGTAATGTATATTATCATAAATTTTGAGATTATTAACTATACATTTTGTATCCAAGTTTTCGTTTAGAAGGGTATTCTATACCTCTTATATCTAATACTTTGTTATGGAGGTTTATGTCCTGAGTTAGTTCATTGAAAAGATGTATTCATGAGCTTTCACTACATACCAAATTCATGTGTTGAAGGTCACAATGAGCCTGGTAATTTAGGATTGAATAAAGAGTAAGCCGACAATGAACTAATCTCCTATTGAAATTGACCCTGGGTACTTTTGAATAGACTTCCTGTCTCTTGATTATACTTTGATGACCTTTATTGTGTCTGTAGGTAAGATGGTGTAACATTCTATTATTACTTGCAAGGCTGTGCAAGCTATTAGAATTGAAAGAAATGAATAGAAGAACTTATTGATTTTCTACACTAATAAGGCAAGCCATGAACATAATGTATGCTTGAAACATGTACTAAGTTATGAATTGTAGAAAGCTGATGTATAATAAATAAGAATAAAGTATATTCGTCTACATATGTAGTCTCATATTGACATGTTCATTATAACAAGAGGTAGACAGAGAGAGGGAAAGAGAAAGAAAGAGAATAAGAACGAAGAGACAGGCAGATTGGGAAAGAAATAAGAAGAGACAGGGAGAGATAGAGAGAGAGAGAGAAAGAAAGAGATATAAGCAGATACAGAAAATGAGAGTGAGAAGATAGAGATAGAGGGGGAGGGAAGAAGAAAGAGACAGGCAGATAGGGATATAAATAAGAAGAGACACGGAGAGAGAAAGACAGATAGGCAGACAGAGAAAGACAGAGGCAGGTTGAGATAATGAGAGTGAGAACAAGATAGAGAGAGGCAGAGAGAGGGGAGGAAGAAAGAGACAGGCAGATAGGGAGAGAAATAACAAGAGACAGGGAGAGATAGAGAGAGAGAGAGAGAGAGAAAAAAAAAAGAGATAAGCAGATACAGAAAGTGAGAGTGAGAAGATAGAGATAGAGGGGGAGGGGAAGAAGAAAGAGATAGGCAGATAGGGATATAAATAAGAAGAGACACGGAGAGAGAACGACAGATAGGCAGACAGAGAAAGAAAGGCAGAAAGAGAAAGTGAGGATGAGAAGATACAGAGGGGCAGAGAGAAATAAGAAACAAGGAGAGAGAGAGAGAGAGAGATAGCGGCAGATAGAGAAAGTGAGAGTGAAAAGAAGATATAGGCAGGGAGAGGGGAAGAAGAAAGAGACAGGCAGATAGGGAGAGAAATGAGAAAGAGAGAGAGAGAGAGAAAAGAGACAATCAGATTGCGAAAGAGACAGGCAGACAGAGAGGAGGATAGATAGAAAGAGAGAGATAGAAGGAAAAGGGACGGAGACAGAGAAAGTCAGGTATAGAGAAATAGAGACAGGCGAAGAGAGAGAGCTAGGGTACTTTATGTTGAATTATTCCCTCAATGCTACAAAACGCTTTCACTCTATTTAATTCTCTATCATCCACACTTTCCTTGTTAGTCACTCAACTTCTCTACATGCATCTCATCTCATCCCACAACTCAACCACACTCTAAAAAGTGTTGAATAAGAACTCCCATAAAAAAAAAACAGTCACTTTTTTGAAAATAATAAACGACACAAGACAATCAAATTTGCAAATCAAATTGTAACTATATTGTTATTCCACACAACCCGAAAATAAGGCATTCATATATTGCATATCAAATTGTAACTATATTGTTATTCCACACAACCCGAAAATAAGGTATTCATCTATTGCAGATCAAATTGTACATTGTTATTCCACACAACTCCAACATTTAGTTCAGCTTCCTGGTGAAAGCATACCAAAAAATTACATCATGAATGTATACAAATCAGAACACATAACAAAATAACTGCATTATCATTATTTATCACAGCTTAGATAATGGACCATTATGTAAATTAAACTTGACACAGTCATGACAGTTATGTATTCAAAGAATAACAAAAACCTAACATTTTCACTGTATGCATTGCTTGTCAAAATGTTATCGCAGTATGAAAGTATTACTGCACACGTAAACAAAAAAAAGTGAAGAAGTCCCGTCTCCTCCTAATAGGGGCCATCCTAGCTCATCAGAATATTTGCAAAAGCAGTTTCAAAAACTCAATTTTTCTCGGAAAATGTCAATGTAAACAATGTCTGCGAAAGCGGTGCAATGAAGTGTGATGTGTATACAATGCGAAGCACGCGTTACTATTGTGTGTGTGTGCGTACAATAGAATTAAATGCGTTCCGTGTGTATTGTGAAAGAAATGTGACTTGAGTCGAAGTTGGCAGCCCGCTGTATGTTCCGCTAGTCGAACGAAGCGGGAAAAGAGTTAAATGGTATCATAAGTAACATCCAGGGGCGTAAATCCCGGGGGGGGGGATGGGGGGCTGCATCCCCCCCTGGTTTGAAGTAGGGGGGGATGGCCTGTACAATCATCCCCCCCCCCCTGATATTACCAAAAAAAAGAAGAAGAAGAAAAAAATGTGATTGTTTCAATTGCAGCATAATGCATGAAAAATGAGTTATTATGTTTATGTATAGCCTACACGTATACAGTATGTCACGATAAGGAAACGTCAAGGCTTCCGCGCTTCGCGCGAGAAGGGGAAACTGAATTCAGATAAATATGGCTTATTAAGAGTCGAAAACGGTGCAACGAATCGTCTTCTTTCTATAATAATTAAATCAAACGTCTAAGCTTTTCGCGCTTCGCGCGGGAAGGGGAAACTGAATTCAGACGAGAATTAAGAGTCGAGAACAGTACACCCAATCGTCTGCTTTCTCTAATAATTTAAGGAAACGTCAAGGCTTCCGCGAGAGGGGGAAACTGAATTCAGATAAATAGGGCTTATTAAGAGTCGAAAACGGTGCAACAAATCGTCTTCTTTCTATAATAATTAAATCAAACGTCTAAGCTTTGCGCTTTGCGCGGGAAGGGGAAACTGAATTCAGACGAGAATTAAGAGTCGAGAACAGTACACCCAATCGTCTGCTTTCTCTAATAACTTAAGGAAACGTCAAGGCTTCCGCGCTTCGCGCGAGAGGGGGAAACTGAATTCAGATAAATAGGGCTTATTAAGAGTCGAAAACGGTGCAACGAATCGTCTTCTTTCTATAATAATTAAATCAAACGTCTAAGCTTTTCGCGCTTCGCGCGGGAAGGGGAAACTGAATTCAGACGAGAATTAAGAGTCGAGAACAGTACACCCAATCGTCTGCTTTCTCTAATAATTTAAGAAAACGCCAAGGCTTCCGCGCTTCGCGCGAGAGGGGGAAACTGAATTCAGATAAATAGGGCTTATTAAGAGTCGAAAACGGTACAACGAATCGTCTGCTTTCTCTAATAATTTAATGAAACGTCAAAACTTCCGCGCTTTGCGCGGGAGGGGTAAACCGAATTCAGACAAAGATTAAGAGTCGAGCACGTTTAACAAATCGTCTACTTTCTCTTATAATTTAATGAAACGCCAAAACTTCCGCGCGGGAGGGGGGAGGGGGAACTGAATTCAGACAAGGATTTACAGTCGAGAACGGTACAGCAAATCGTCTCCTTTTTATAATAGTTTAAGGAAACATCAAGGCTTCCGCGCTTCGCGCGAGAGGGGGAAACTGAATTCAGATAAATAGGGCTTATTAAGAGTCGAAAACGGTGCAACGAATCGTCTTCTTCCTATAATAATTAAATCAAACGTCTAAGCTTTTCGCGCGGAAAGGGGAAACTGAATTCAGACGAGAATTAAGAGTCGAGAACAGTACACCCAATCGTCTGCTTTCTCTAATAATTTAAGGAAACGTCAAGGCTTCCGCGCGGGAGAGGGGGGGGGGGGGGAGGGGAGGGGGGAACTGAATTCAGACAAGGATTTACAGTCGAGAACGGTACAGCAAATCGTCTCCTTTTTATAATAATTTAATGAAACGCCAAAGCTTTCGCGCTTCGCGCGGGAGGGGGGGGATTCATTCAGACAAGGGTTAACAGTAGAGAACGGTACAATAAATCGTCTTCTTTTACTAATAATTTAAGGAAACGTCTAAGCTTCCGCGCTTCGCGCGGTAGGCCTATCACCGACACACCCCTAATGAGCAAGCGTGCGTGTGTGTGTGTGTGTGTGTGTGTTGTGTGTTTGTGCGTGCGCGATCGCGCGCGCTTGCGTAAATTAGTGTGGGCGTGTGCTCCTGCTAGTATGTGATGGCTATCGCCGATCACCCCCCCCCCCCACTCCTCGGTACGGATTTACGCCCCTGGTAACATCACGCTCATTATGTGAAAAAAGATTTAAACAGACTTTTAAAAATCTGTAATCTATTTCTGTAGTAATATGTCTTATAATGCATGATCTACTATGAACGCATTGACGTATCTGACGTCATAATGTATACGCG